>BLSH010396939.1:321853-332623 GCA_018402905.1 Glandirana rugosa
CAGAGCAACAGCACAGACAGCAGTAGTAAAGTAATCTATCTCAGGATGCAGGATCAGGTCTTAAAATGTCTCAAATCTGTCCCTCAAGCTTTCAGCTTCCTTTCCCTACACTAACCCAAGGAGCATGTGACTGCAGCACTGTGACTCCAGCTTATAAAGAGGCTGGGTCACATGATGCACTGGCCAATCACAGCCATGCCATTAGTAGGCATGGCTGTGATGGCTTCTAAGGGCAAACCAGTGAAACGCTTGTTGATTGGCTGCCCTGCAGCTTCTCAACACGTGGAGTAAAATAGCAGAACCCCGGACCGAACCCGAACGATTTTTGAAATGTCCGGGTCCGTGCCACGGACACCCGAAAGTTCGGTACGGACCCGAACGTTACAGTCCGGGTTCGCTCAACACTAGTTATGAACGTATAAAGAGAAAGTTCAGGTGCATGTAATTAGTGTCCGGCCATTCCTGACTTCTGAGCATGCATGTTTTGCACAATACAACTTGTTGGACCAACTTCTCTGTACACACGATACCACGGTCATACGACCGCTTGTTGGTACTATCAAGTTTTCTAGTGTGCTCATACAATTTTTGTTATACGACCGTCGTACGTCGGCTGTTCTAATCGCGTGTACTAACGGTCGATTTAGCATACAACGGTCGTTCGTACGTCCTGTTGTATACGATCGTCGACCCATGCTTATGAGGCTTAAGTCTTGAATAACATTAATCAAATAGAATTGTCTATCCATATAGCACTGTCAATCCACAAAGTGGGTTACATTTATTTTTTTTTACATTTCAGGTACTTATATATAGTGCCGTCAATTTACGCAGCGCTTTACATATACATCAGCCCCTACCCTCAAGGAGCTTACAATCTAAGGTCCCTAATATACACATACTAGGGCCAATTTAGACAGGATACAATCAACATACCAGCATGTCTTTGGGGTGTGGGAGGAAACCAGAGCACCTGGAGGAAACTCACTCAGGCACAGGGAGAGCATGCAAACTCCAGGCAGGTAATGTTGTGGTCGGGATGCGAACCAGCGACCCTTTTGCTGCTAGGTGAAAGTGCTATCCACTACACCACTGTGCCGCCCAACACTAAACATGGTGGGTAGGTGGGAAATTTACAGCTTGTTGTTGCAGCAAAAACTTTTACAAGCTCTTTTAGCCCTATATAAAAGGTAAGAATTCTAGGCAGACTTCACCCTGATAGAAATAAGAGAAAGGCCTAGCCATTTTATGCACTATAACAGCCAGGCCAGGCCAACGGCTAGGGTTGTCGGGAAGAGGCTCTTGTCCCCATCAACATGGGGACAAGGTGCTTTGGGGTGGGGGGCGCAGTGCCCCCCCTGCCCCAAAGCACTCATTCTCCCCATGTTGAGGGCATGCGGCCCATACTCCCCATGTTGAGGGCATGTGGTCCAGAGGGGGGGGGTCCGCTCGCTCGTCCCCGCCCCTTTTCCTGGCCTGCCAGGCTGCGTGCTCGGATAAGGGTCTGGTATGGATTTTGGGGGGACCCTACGCCGTTTTTTTTTGGCATGGCGGCTTCTCTTAAAATCCATGCCAGATCGAAGAGCCTGGTATGCTCTTGAGGGGGAACCCCACGCAAATTTTTTGCGGGGGTTTCCCTTTAAAACCCTTAGCACGCAAGTCGCGCCGCAAGTCGGATCATCGTGATCCCACTTCTTGTGCGGCTTCTATTCAAATCAATGGGCTCCCATAGGGAACCATTGATTTTAAATAGAGGCAGAGAAACGCCGCTGAAAGCTAGCATGAAAAAACGTGCATTGATGTCAATGCTAAATGGCGATTTTTTTTCCCTGACGTCCGGCCCAGCGTTTTGCTTATTTTTTTGCAAATGCCCGTGTCTATGAGGCCTAAATGTATATAAAATTGATTGTGAAAGAAGGAAATGGGGTGAGCTTGGTAATGGCAACCCCATGGGGCCACTTTTCTATGTAGTGGCCCTAACATTACATACGGATGTTCTTCACTGAAGCTTGTTGATATATGGAATATCCTTCTAATTGCTTACTCACAATTCTGGAAAACAATGTTTCCGTTTTGGATTGGAAAGCACTCAAGGGAGCTTACTTTCTCATCCTCCTCTTAAAATGAAATGCATAAAAAGTACAAATGTTAAAAAAAAAGTTAAACAAAAAATAATGAAAGTTTTTATAAGCGTTATGCATAGTTTTGGAATCCAATCAGGGACTTTTTAGCTGTTGTTATTTCAGGAAGGGAAATGTGTTTTTAATCAAGCCAGTGTGTCTCCCCAGAGGTCTCACTGATGATCCGTGAAGGATCTCAGCCAAGTGTTGTGATGAATAATATCTACATATAATGCTGAGTCCATGCAGGAGTTGTAAGAATATCAGTTATCACCCCAGAAACAGAGAAGGGTTTGAAATGAGATAAGATAAAGCTCAGTAAAATAAACAATTCTTTATTATTGTGTTGAAAAATGGAATGATCATTGTCAGGTACATGAGAGAGTCACGCATAGTGACTTATGGAGAAAACAGTTGGACATTAAAGTGTATGTAAAGCCAAATTTTTTTCTTTTTTTTTAGTTTTAGATAGAGCAGAGAAAGGTTAAATCTGAACTCCCAAATTCCAAAACTACCCTTGCAGTGGGGGCTCCCCCTACACTGCAAGGGTTACAGTGCATAAAATTAAACATAAATTCACAGAGCTTCACTTTTTCCACGTTTTGTTATGTTACAGATTTATGGATTTTTTTTTTCCTTTTTTATTTTTAATAAATTTGCAAAGATTTTAAACAAACTTCTTTCACGTTGTCATTATGGGGTATTGTTTGTAGAATTTTGAGGAACATAATGAATGTAATCCACTTTGGAATAAGGCTGTAACATAACAAAATGTGGAAAAAGTGAAGCGTTGTGAATAATTTCTGGATGCACTGCTCATTTTTGTCCAGGGTAACATTAAAAGCAGTTTTGCTTACCTTAAAGCGTTTGTAAACCGAACATTTCATATTCCTGATATGAGCCTGCTGTACCATTTACTTTTATAAAAAAGTATCCTGTTTTCTTTATATTGCTTTCTTTGAGTGAAATATCTGGTATTCCTACTAGTCCCTCTGCTTTCCTATTAGAAACTGACCACACTAAGCAGGAGAACACACCATGGTCAGCCTGCTCAGCCTGCTCTCCTCCAATTATCAGACTTGTCCTGATACACCCCCCTGCACGGCCATTCACTGGGAAGCTCAGTGTGCTGCTGCTTCTCTTCCTTTAGCTCCTTATGCAGCTGAGAACAGAGGGAATGTGATCACTTATAAAAAAGGGAAAAAAATGTATTTATATTTATACACAAATGTTTTGCCTTTCATTTCTATTTTAAACCAAATTGGATGTTTTACAAGTTGAGAGTTTACAATCACTTTAACCCATTGATCTTTAGCAGCCAGCACTCTCCTCTCCTATGCTCCAGGTTGCTAGTGGTCTGTGACATCCTCACTGCTGGTCCTGCATTGTAAGTGGTGACCTGAGAATGCCTGCAATTGATGGAGCACTAAAGAGTATCAGCTTTGGAGACCAGATACATAGAAAGGAGGAAGCCTGAGGCATAATATAAGTACAAATGCTATTTAATGTTCCCCTAGATCGGGGGTCTCCAAACTTTCTAAACAAAGTGCCAGTTTACTGTCCTTCAACTTTAGGGGGGCCAGACTGTGGCCAGCAGGAATAGAATTTTTCTGGCATTGGTGAGAGTAAACAGTCTCCCATCTTTGGTATTAGTGGGAGAAATAGGGCTCCATTGTTGACATCAGTGGCAGGAATTATGCCCCATTATTGCTGTCAGTGGGCAGAATAGTGCCCTGTATCATTGAGAAGATAAACAGTGCCCCAATGGCCAGATAAAGACAAGCAAAGGGCCGCAGTTTGGAGACCACTGCCCTAGACCAGGGGTAGGCAACCTGCGGCCCTCCAGCTGTTGCAGAACTACCATCATGCCTCTGGGAGTAATTGTAACTGTCAGCCTTGCAATGCCTCTGGGAGTAATTGTAACTACCAGCCTTGCAATGCCTCATGGGAAATGTAGTTCTACAACAGCTGGAGGGCCACAGGTTGCCTACCCCTGCCCTAGACCAACCATTCTTAACTTTTTGCTCCCAAAGGAAACAGTGAAGTCTTTCTCAGGTCTTGGGGAACTCCTTCTAAAAGCTATTCACTTTGGGTCAGTGGAAACAATGCCCCTTACATTGGTGATCCCTGGGTAGAATACCCCTTACATAGGTGGAGATTGGGAAGAATACCCCTTACAGTGGTGGCCAAAGGGAGAAAGACCCTACCTTAATGACCATTGGGAATAATATCCCTTACATTGGGGATCAGTGTGAAGAATGTCCTTTACATTGGTGGTTAGTGAGAAGAATGCCCCTTGCATTTGGTGATCAGTGGAACAAAATGTTCCTTACATTGGTGGTCAGTGAAAATAATGCTCCTTAGTTGGCCAGTGGAAAGAATGTCCACTGCATGGGTTGTCAGTGGGAAGTAAAGGGAGGAATATTTACCTTCCCAACTCCCCCTTGCTGGTGTCAGAATCCTCTCCTGCGTGCCAGGTTTTGGCCATCTTCATTGGGCTGTGCAGGATGGCATCATTTCTGCACATGTGCAAGAGCTAGTCATCCTGGCACACTGGATTGGCCTGGTTGCTGTAAGCTGTTTACAGTTCAGGATGGCTGTGGGCAGGCAGGTAGGTGTGTTTCTGCAATAAAATGCCTGCTTGTTTACAGTGCATCATAGCGGAACTTTAGTTCCACTTTAAGTATACCATTGAATACGTTTTGTTATAGCTGTTTGATACGTGCACGAAAAATCTGTTGATCAATTCAGAGCTGTTTTGTGTCCTCTGTACACTTCCTGTGTTGTCTCAAGGAGATAATTAAAGGGGTTGTAAAGGCAGCAGGTTTTTTATCTTAATGCATTCTAAGATAAAAAACCTTCTGTGTGCAACAGCCCCCCCAGCACCCCCCTAATACTTACCCTGAGCCCCATCTTTCTCCAGCAATGTCCACAATCCCCTCAGAAGTCTAGTACACTCCTCCTGATTGGCTGAGACCTGATTGGCTCCCACGACTGTCCATAAAGGCTGTCAGCCAATCAGGGGAGAGAGGGGCAGGGCCAGGTTGGGCCTCCGTGTCTGAATGGATACACAGAGCTCTGTCTCGGCTTGGGTGCCCCCATAGAGAGCTGCTGACTGAGGTGGCATTTGAAGGAGGGAGGGGCCAGGGGCAGCAAAGAGTGACCCGAGAAGAGGAGGATCCGGGGTGCTCTGTGCAAAACCAACTGCACAGAGGAGGGAAGTATAACATATTTGTTATTTTTTTTTTTTTTTTACCATCACTTTAAGCTGATCCATTGATCAATGTGGGTACATTCAGCCTGTCAGGTTTTACATGTGGTTATTGCTAGCGGCTATTATAGCAGTATCACTGTGCTCCCCCTGCTACCCCCACCCCCAACGGGGAGAACTCAATGGCTCAGCGGGAGGGATTCCCCCATTAACACTGACTATGTCGATTTTCTTTCCTGCAACCCGTGGTAAGATACAAGGAAAGAAAATTGCTCCATCTATGGCCCGCATTAGCCTTCCTCCTTATATTGGGACTACAGAATGATTAGCCCTTATGTTGTGGAGATATGAGAGTAGGTCTGAGAAGTTTGACAAGAGAAATCTGGGCAGGGCTGACTAAAGCCCTAAAACTGGCCATACACCATATGGAAACCCTGAAAAATTTTGTTTGGTTGCAATGCCAATGTATTCAATTCAACAATCAATTTGGGGATATACATGGTATATACAGTTTTCCCAGAACGAAAACCACATTAAAAATAATGAATTAATTAATTACAATTTCATCACATGAGAACAAATTTCTGACCATCTTCCTCGCTTCTCCTCATCACTAGAATTGAAAACAATCATTGATTTGATCCTATTAATTATTATAAAATCAGACAAATATTCTATTTTTGTATACTATTTTATTTTAGGACACTTTCACACTGAGGCGGTTTTCCGGCTTTTTAACTCTAGAAATAGCCTCTAAACAATGCCGGAAAACCTCCTCAGAACTCCCCCCATTCTTCTCAGTGTGACTCTTCACACTGGGGCGGTGCACTCACGGGACGTTCACAGAACTCCTGCAAGGAGCATCTTTGGGGCGGTGCGGGAGCTGTGTATACCCCGCTCCTAAACCACCCTGCCTATTTAAAAGAATGGGCACCACTGCAGAAGCGCCGGCAAAGCACTTCAGTAGCGGCGCTACACTGGCGCTTTTAACCCCTTTTTAACCCCCCTCAAAAGCGGCGCAGCAACGTCGGTAAAGCGCCGCTAAACAAGTGGTGCTTTACCATGACCATGGCTGCCCTGCAGTGTGAAAGTGGCATAAATGTAATTCTACTGGTGTATAGCCAACTCCAGAGTGAATGTATGGCACATCTACAGGCATTTTTCTGTACTTTCAGTTTTTAAAGGGAAAAAGGATAGACGATGGTGTATGTTGTGCAAAGATGTACTGCATATATTTTTATTTAATTTAACCCTCACATACACTTTAACCCCCTGATTACCAGACACTTTCACCCCCTTCATGCACAGGCCAGTTTTTAGCTTTCAGCGCTGTTATACTTTGAATGTCACTTAAGCTGTCATGCAACACTGATACTGTGTACTCAAATGATAATTTTATCATTTCTTTGGTGACAGATAAAGCTTTTTTAGGTGGTATTTAATCACCACCGGGTTTTTATTTTTTTTGCAATATAAACAAAAAAAGCTATCACATGGCACAGAGGCACTGTGATTGGCCCTGTCTGTACCATGTGATCACTGTGACCAATCACGACGATCACAATAGTACACAATGAATGGCTATGGATGAAAACCGGTGTGTACTATTGACATGTGATTGTTGTGATTGGTCACTGCGATTACATGGTACCAGGGCTAGTCCAGTACAATAATCTGTCTTCCTCTGTGTCCAGTGGACACAGTGGGAGACAGATCATGCCACTGCACAGCCTCTAGGGCACACACACCTGGAGGACATTTTACGATACCAGTGCTCCTACTCAGCCATCATTTTCAATAGGCTGGGCAGGAAGTGGATAAAGCAAGTATCGGTATTGGTGTTATGTTTATTATTTTCTGTTAATAGTGCTTTCTATTATCTTTAGATCTGGCCAATTAAGTAAGTAGGTGATCTGTTTAAGGCAGAATCTTACTATCTTTGGCCAGGAAGGGGCTCCCCAGATGTCTGTGCTGTTGGTTGTTTATTTTTTGTCCTCTTCTTTCTTTCTTTTACTTTTTTTCACTTCTTTTCACCTGTCACCCTGTCCAGCCCGGCATTCACTTCCCAATCACCTTGGAGACAATGAACAGTCCATGTGCTTGTTTTTGTATTTTTATTGAGTGATTTGAACTTGGATAAGGTAGGGAAATTATGGGATGCCCAGTAGATTGAAACAACTTGGTTGGGACAAACTATGTACATTCTTTGTACACACTTCCTCAGTCTCCTCCAGCACAAACTTGCTTGCAGACTATTACTTCCTCTCTCTCCAGCACATCACTTCTCCTCAGGGAAAGCTAGCACGAGGTTAGGCCTGACACTGTCTCCAGCCAGGCCCAGGCCCTAGCAGGAACATCCATTACAGGCAGGGACCGTAGGCCCCTATAGTGTAGCAAAGAAAGTTCAAGTGCTAGCTGTCCTTGGTGGACTACTGATCCCAGTCAGTCCTCTTCAGGTCCTGCCAGCCCTCCTGGCTGCAGCTGCCCAAACTCCACTGCCTGTAACATCACAGTCCTCACTGGCTCTACACCCATTCCAGATTGCATCCTCCCAATTCGCTCTGGTGTGCCTCCCCAGCATTCCTGGCTGTGCATGTCACTCACCAACAACCAGTGGTTCCCACCTGGAGACTTGCAGTACTCTCCGCTGCCCTCTCCTGCTCCTGGCCAGGATGCCCCTGTGATTTGTACGAGGGTACCATCCACTCCCGAGCTTCAGGCCCAAGGTCACCCCCCCAGACTGGGGAGTTCCCTCAAAGGCCCCGACAGCCTAGTACTCCATCTCCCAGTTCTTCCACCCAAACTCTCCTTCCCAGCTGGGCTTACCCTGGGTACTTCAAGGAGGCCTGCTCCCTACCAATCCTAGTTGGGGATTGGTCAGAGCTCCCTGAGACACTGCAAACAGCTCCACCTCTCTCCCCGCCTCTTCTTCTGGAATCCTATAGAAGAAAGAGGGAGGTGCCAGTGAGGTGATGCCATCTGTGAGTCACCAGCTGCTACTCTAGGCCACTCCCAGACCACACAGATCAAAACAAACATGCCTAGCCTCCAACTAGGCCTGCCTAAATTTACCTGCACTCGCCAAAAATCCTATCACTAGCACACTACCTAGGTAGAGGGTGCTGCATACAATTGATATAATGCCTGTTCTAATAATATAATGGTACTGTATATGATAACATATTGTCCCTGGCTATGTGCTTTGAGGAGTAACCCTTGCAAAATATTTAAAGCCGTTGTATACCTCCAAAACACATTTTTACCTACAGGGAAACCTATAATAAGACTTAACCTGTAGGTAAAATGAATATCTCCTAATGCACATGTGCAATGATGTACCGGTGAAGGCCCGGCACATAGTGCCGGACCTTGCTGGAAAGCCTGCTGGAAATACAGGCTCCTGTGCACATGCGCGGGAGTGACGTCTCACGGCTCCGGCCACTCACAGCGCCAAAGCCGTGTACCCAGAAGGATCCCCTGAGGGAAGATGTCTGCTCTGTCTGCAGGGACCGTGCAGCCCTGTCGGATCTTCATTCTTAGGTAAGTATTTCATAATGAGCTAGTATGTGGTGCATACTAGCTCATTACGCCTTTGCCTTACAGGTTTTTTTTTTTGTTTTGACTATACAACCGCTTTAATAAAATGTAATACTTTAAAAAAGGGCCCATTCACACTGGAAACTGTGTGTTTTTCAGGCATTTCAACAAAGGTTACATGCATTTGACATACTATTGCATGAGTTTGCTCACTTGCGGTGTGTTTTCTTCTTTGTGTAGTTTTTAGCATAATGAACAAGAGGACATCAAAGAAGTCAACACAATGCAATGGTGTGAACTATGCTCATTAGCTAACATAGATTCTGGACTGTCCACACAGTGGGATCAAAAACACATCCATCTGCCTCTGGTGTGAATGGGCCCTAAATCAGGCCAAGGTAGAACACAGGTGACTTGTGAGATGAGAATGGAAGGCATTATAATGCATACACACATGCAAGGCTCATTACTGGAAGTTGCGGGAGCACATGTGTATTACTGCCTATTACCATAAATATGAGCAAAGCCTTATTTTCATATATTACTTATTTCGTCCAGGCACACACTTTACAGTAAGCCCCGCTGCACCTTATAGCACCATATTTCCAGTAAAAATATTAGTATATAGCACAGGCTAAGGGCCCACAAAGGGTCTCCACTTCTAGGAAGAATTTAAAACAGGATGACATATACAAAAATGATTGACTTCTAATTAGGGGGGGCACAGGTCAAGAGGGTAATTCCTTGCACAATAGTCGAAAATTTCCCCTTCAGCTGGCTCCACAGGGAATTCTCTGCTCAGCGGTTTCACTTTCCCTGAAAATGACTCCATACTGCTAAATATTTGACCTAATAATATGACCACAATGACCACAAACTAAATGATGGTGGCAACAATAAACAAAAATAAAGGTGGACTAAAATGCCATCATCTGTGCGACATTATATGTTTTGTTGGTTTAGCAATGTGTATGCAGGTAAAGCAGTATATTCATAAAAATAAGGCCAGCTTAAATGTTTGTAGATTTATCTGTAAATTTGTGCACAAAACTATAAAGGCATTTCTTACTTTTTCCTTCTCTGACTTAATAATTTGCACTTAAAGTAAATGTAAGCCCTAACTAAATGGCTTTTGGTTTGCAAATAACAATCTTCTTTATTATAAAATACTTTTCAATCTTTTCTTGCTTTGTTGTATCTCAGTGCTGCCTAATGTATGCCCACATGGCTGCTAGTAGTTTTTGTGTGACAGATTGAGTACGCAGGAGCACCAAGGGCCTCGTTAGCGACAGCACCCATGCCACTTGCTTCGCATCTTTTGCTGCCCCACCATCTTTTATTAGATGGCTACTGCTGAGTTGCATCCACCGTGACCATCATATTTCTTGTGGGTATCTCTGCCCTTAATTCAATTCCCTAGCTGCAGCTCTGCCTGTGGTTTGGCTCCACTCCCAGCACCACCCACAGCCATTTTTATTACCGCTAGCAGGAACAGAAGTCCTATCTTATCCTAACCCTTGTGTAAGGTGAGCAATGACATTAAAGGTGAGCGATGGTGGAAGAGAGGTTCATGGGCTGTAGAACTGAACTTTGGTGGAAGAGTTGAGCAGATGTGAAAGAGTAGTGCCAAGGTGAGCAGTGATGGAACAGTGGTGAAAGAGGGGTGATAAGGTGAGCAGTGATGGAACAGTGGTAAAAGAGGGGTGCAAGGTGAGCAGTGATAGAACAGTGGTGAAAGAGGGGTGATAAGGTGAGCAGTGATGGAACAGTGGTAAAAGAGGGGTGCAAGGTGAGCAGTGATAGAACAGTGGTGAAAGAGGGGTGATAAGGTGAGGAAAGTGGTGACAAGATAGTGACGAGTGGAACGTGGGGAGAAAATGGTGACAAGGTAGTGACGAGTGG
>BLSH010396944.1:63060-73414 GCA_018402905.1 Glandirana rugosa
TACCTAAGAGGGCCGATTAAATATGAAAAAACTGTGTCAAACTTCTACTAAAATCTTGTCAATATACCGAAGATGGCAATTAATTATGAAAAGTCTGGGTCAAACTTCTACTAGGTGTAAGTGGAGGTAAAAACGAAAAAATACAAAAAAAAAAAAAAAATTATAAATTTCAATAAAGGGACAGGGGTAAAGAAACATCCCGTGAACAGGGTGGGAATGGGGGTAAAAGGAAGGAAAACGTCTGGAGATCCTGGAAGGACCTGAAAAAATATCGTTAAAAGTTTTGAAAGTAATTTTAATGGTCTTGGGGCCTGGACTTGGGCCTGAAAAAGTCCGTGCGATCGTTCGGGTTCCGTCCGGACCCGGACCCGGACTTTGTCCCAAAGTTCGGACGGACCAGCAGAACCCGAACTTCCAGAGGTTCGCTCAACTCTAGTCAGGATTAGAGTTGAGCAAACCCGGACTGTAAAGTTCGGGTCCGTACCGAACTTTGGGGTGTCCGGAACCCGGACCCGAACCCGGACTTTTCAAAAAAAGTCCGGGTTCAGGTCCGGGGTTCTGGTAATTTTAATGAAAGTTTTGAAAATTGCTATAAAAAAGTCCAGGAAGGTCCTAGAGGTCTGCAAAAGGAAGGAAAATGGGGGTAAGGGTGGGACAAGTGCCCTACAAAGAAATGGGGACAGGGAAATAACTTTAAATATTAAAAAAAAAAAAAAAACATAAAAAAGCAAAAATGGAGGTGAATGTGGATCATCTTCAAACTGGGTCTGAAAAGTATTAATTAACGGTAGAAGCCATATAACTGTTCTAAAATCATCTTCAAACTGTGTCAAAAAAGTATAAATTAGCCGGGAGAATCCATATCACTGGTCTGCACACATCTGGAAACTGTGTGTGTCACTTTAAATGAAACCGTGAATAACTAAACACATGTTCTGCAAACATCTTTAAAGTCTGTGTGTCACTTTAAATAAAACCGGGAATAACTGAACATCTGTTCTGCACACATCTGGAAAGTCTATGTGTCACTTTAAATGAAACCGGGAATAACTGAACATCTGTTCTGCAAACATCTTTAAAGTCTGTGTGTCACTTTAAATGAAACCGGGAATAAGTGAACATCTGTTCTGCACACGTCTGGAAAGTCTGTGTGCCACTTTAAATGAAACTGGGAATAAGTGAAAATCTGTTCTGCACACATCTGGAAAGTCTGTGTGTCACTTTAACAGAAACCGGGAATAAGTGAACATCTGTTCTGCACACAGAACCCGGACTTCTAGAAGTTCGCTCAACTCTAGTCAGGATCAATGGTGTCCTCAATGCTGAGAAATAGAGGCAGATACTTATCCATCATGCCATACCATCAGGGGGTGTGTGATTGGGCCCAATTATATTCTACAGCAGGCCAATGACCCGAAATATACAACCAATGCCATTAAGAACTATCTTCAGTGTAAAGAAGAACAGGGAGTCCTGGAAGTGATGGCTTGGCTCCCATAGAGCCCTGATCTCAACATCATTGAGTCTGTCTGGGATTACATGAAGTGACAGAAGGATTTGAGGCAGCTTATATCCACAGAGGATCTGTGGTTAGTTCTTCAAGATGTTTGGAACAACCTAAGAACTCCTTCAAAAGCTATGTGTAAGTGTACCTAGAAGAATTGATGCTGTTTTGAAGGCAAAGGGTGGTCGCACCAAATATTCATTTGGATTTCTCTTCTGTTCTTTTACTTTTTATTTTGTTAATTGATAAAAATAAACTATTAACGCTTCTATTTCTAAAGACATTCTTAATTTACAGAAGATCTTCACACCTGCCTAAGACTTTTGCACAGTGCTGTATATTCTCAAAATAGACATACAACCAACAACACTCATTTCTTCTATGGTGTCGCTCTCTCATTGCCCTGGAAAATCTCACTCGTCAGGGAGGAAGCAGCATCTAGCGACACCTTGGTGATTCAGGCATAAATTAACATACAGACACATCTATCTATAAAATGTGATTTCATAGAAAAAAAATGTAATATTGCTAAATTATTTAAAAACACAGAGTCAAGTAGATTTGAGGTCCCCTGAAGGCACCATTATGTTTGGTGAAATGGATGCTATATGGGAATCTAATAGGGAACAAATGCCATCTGAAATTTGGGAACCATTTTTCCAATGCCACTGTATTCTGGCGATATATCAATCTCATCAGGGGATTTATCAGAGCGGATGTCAAATTTCTGAAGGATGGATGTGAGGTAGAGGAAAAGCTCCATACGTGCTAGGCCTTCTCCAGGACAAACCCTCTTTACTAAACAAAGATAACAAAGACAGTAAGAGATTGAAATTAATCTTTTTGTTCAGACCTGCATTATTTTTAAATTTACCATTACACTATAGTTGGCCTCCTTTTGAAAATGTTAGTCTGATATGAAATAATTGAACTGTGAAATATATTAAACCATTTACTGTGACTTTAATTCATTTATTTTGGCCAAGCTGGTCCAAACAATTTCCTTTACT
This sequence comes from Glandirana rugosa, assembly GCA_018402905.1. Taxonomy (NCBI): domain Eukaryota; kingdom Metazoa; phylum Chordata; class Amphibia; order Anura; family Ranidae; genus Glandirana; species Glandirana rugosa. The sequence goes on from BLSH010396944.1 coordinate 65,575, forward strand.
AACAGATGTTAGCAGCATATAAACCGTACGCCTCAGCTACATACAGTATACAGTGATGTATTCCAGCAGTGGGACAGGGACCAAAGTTGAACAAAGTTGAGTCGGGGTGAGTGCTGATTGTAAAGGACCTAGATTGGGCGGCTGTTCATGCCAAGCTTTCCCAGGTTCTGCCCCATATCTTCTTCAGATAGGATAGTCACATGCCTGCCTTTAGGAAGAAACTCAGCTATTTTGTGTCACTCACTCTCCTTGCCTGAGGTTCACCTTCTCGCACATTCCTGGCCTGAGGCCTGTTACCAAGAATAAAAGTAAGTCCATTCCAGATGCTTTACTACATCAATTTAAGCACATTGCAATATGCCTCCTTTACAGTACACAATCTCATTGCAGAACGCTTAGTACCATTTTAGGGTACCGACCTGTTCAGCCATATTCCTGATTATTACCAATCAGTCCACACAGATGATTCCACACATAGGACGTTCCTCACTTAGGCCCTGAGGCCATTCTGAACCAAGCCACAGGGCCTGCTAAACAAAGGTCAGAGTCACAAGGTTCCCACATCTTCCCTCTCTGTGTTCTCCTCTAGTCAACCTGGTAGTTCAGCCCTGCAAAGGACTCTCTTTCACTCCAGCATGCTGGTCAGGGGTATACTGTTCCCATATCCCCAACTCACACAGGCCCTACCGACAGCTGTTATAAAAAGGCCTTAAACTCCACCTACTGCATCTCCACAGGAGCTGCTACAATTAAATTATACCTGCCAACATGCTCAGCCATTCACAGGGAGCTTTGCACTTTTTGAATGAATACAAGGCTTCTTCTGATTGGCTGAGATGGAGAGGTGGGTCATTGATGTTACAATCTCCACCTCAGCCAATCAGAGAAAACTTTGTATTCCTTCATTGGCAGACTTCAGAGGGGCCTGTACATGTGCCTTCTTGAGGAGGGGGACCTTGCGGGGGTTGGGATTTCAATCTATGGAGGCGTATTGTGTTACTAATGTTTTGTTTGGTGACTGTGGTTCCAACTGCCTTGAGATCATTCAAAAGCTCCTACCATGTAATTCTGGGCTGATCCCTCACTTCTCTCATAATCATCCTTACCCCATGAGGCAAAATCTTGCATGGAGCTTGCGTGGTTATTTTGTATTTCTTCCATTTGCGAATAATCGCTCCAACAGTTGTCTCCTTCTCACCAAGCTTCTTGCTGATGGTCTTGTAGCCTATTCCAGCCTTGTGTAGGTCTACAATCTTGTCCCCAATGTCCTTTGACAGCTCTTTGGTCTTGCCCATGATGGTGAGGTTGAATGGAAGAAAGATTCTGTGGACAGGTGTCTTTTATACACATAACAAGTTGTAGTTGAGTACCTTCTTAAATTGACAGGACTAATCATTGTACCACATGAGGGCATACTGTAGCTGTACTTTGGGAGCCAGAATTATTCTTGGTCGTTAGGGGATCAAATACCTATTTTACTCACTGAACTGCAACTCAATTTATACAATTTGTATCATGGATTTTTCTGGATTTTTGGTTGATATTCTCTCTCGATCATTTAACATACACCTATGATAACAATTATAGACTCTTCATTTCTTTGTAAGTGTGCAAACTTACAAAATCTGCAGGGGATCAAATAATTATTTTTGCCACTGTATGTAGCTGATGCTACATACAGTTAAAATGGTGCTGACAGCGGGGCACATCTGTTAGTGTAGGAAATAGTTTGGACACCTTGTCCTGTAGATGCAACCGGAAACAAGAGAAATTAAATTCCCATCTTAGAGAGTTGTCACAGAAACAGGTGTCACCATTGGAGGACTTTTCTTTCCTCTCTTGTTCAGATGACAGCTCACAAATTTTAGATTTCCCTTTACATTCAGTCTCAATACTAATGGTCACCGGGACAAATAGAGGGGAGAATCTTCCCAGTGGATACACAAAGCTCAATAACATTTTTCAAAATTTGACAAATCCTTTCCTACTTGATCCAATAAAAAGTACCTTTACATACAATTTAATTTCATGCTACCTTCAGTTAGTCTGTCTAGCAGTTAGATGAACAATAAATATACAATATTAACAATAACGTAAAATCATAAAATACTTCAGGTCACACATTGTAAAAAAAAGTTAGACAAGGACAGTAAGCACGCCTCATAGAAATTACCACTTGATTTGCATACCATTTGGCATTTGAACTGTTTTAGAGGAAAGAGCATGGAACAAATAAGGTCAGAGTAAAGTCAACATCCTGATCTGGATGCTTGTTTTAGATTAATGATTCAGAAAGAAATATAGACAAAAATGAGTGTTTAACCATTTGCCAACTGCCTCATGTCTTTTTACTACTGCAAAATGGCAGCATAGTGCAAATCGCTGTATATAAACAGCAATTCGCGCAGGCGTGAGTAGCGGACGGCATGCTCTCATGCCCGCCGCATGATCCCTGAGTGTGGCGACAGGTCGGGCGGACTCGATGCCCGCCGGTGACCCACGATCGTCTAATAGAGAGGAAGAACGGGGAACCGCCGCTGTAAACACGGCGGTTGCCCATTCTGTCAGGTGGCATGACAGTTATCTACTGATCCCTGTGATCGGAATCAGTTAAATCTGTCATATCCCTGCCAGCCCAGGCCCCATGCAGTTAGAACACAGTGAGGGAACACAGTTAACCCCTAGATAGCCCACTACAGGTTAACTCCTTCCCTTCCAGGGACATTTATACAGTAATCAGTGGCTATTTATAGCTCTGATCGCTGTATAAATGTCATTGGTCCCAAAAAAGTGTCAAAAATGTCCGATCTGTCCACGTCAATGTCGCAGTCCCGATAAAAATCACAGATCGCCCCATTACCAGTAAAAAAATGTAATAAAAAATAGTAAAAAATGCCATAAAATCAATTCTCATAATTTGTAAATGCGGCAACTTTTGCGCAAACCAAATCAATATACGCCTATTGCAATTTTTTTTTACCACAAATATGTAGAAGAATCTATATCGGCCTAAACTGATGAATACATTTTTTTTTTTTTTGGACAATAGTGTTTTTTTTTTCAAAATCTTCGCTCTTTTTTTGTTTATAGAGCAAAAAATAAAAAACCGCAGAGGTGGTCAATTACCACAAAAAGAAAGCTCTATTTGTGGGAAAAAAGGACTTCAATTTTGTGTGAGTACAACATCGCACGACCGCACAATTGTTAGTTAAAGCGACGCAGAGCAGAATCGCAAAAAGTGCTCTGGTCAGGAAGGGGGCAAATCCTTCCTGGGCTGAAGCGGTTAAAATCATATAAGGATGCAGTGCTAAAATACCTTCTGCCTACACCACACTGCATTTATCAATATTACAATTCCTAAAGAATAAGTTAATCAATCCATCAAATGATGGCGAGTAGAGTTGAGCGGACACCTGGATGTTCGGGTCCGTTGGGTTCGGCCGAACTTCGCGAAAAAGTTCGAGTTCGGCACCGAACTTGACCCGAACTTGACCCCGGACCCAGAACCTCATTGAAGTCAATGGTGACCCGAACTTTTGGGCACAAAAATGGCTGTAAAAAAGCCTTGGAAAGGGCTAGAGGGCTGCAAAATGAAGCAAACTGGGGGTAAGAGTCCCCTGCAAACAAGTGCCCTGCAAACAAATGTGGATAGGGAAATAACTTAAAATCACAAAAAAAAAACATTGGAGGAGGAGGTGGATGTGGAGTAGGAGCCTAGAGGTTGAGGAGGCGGTGACCATGGCAGTGTAGGTGGAATTGGCGGTGGAGGAGGGGGAGGTAGCCAACACTGTTTTTTGTTTGTTTGGGTTTTATTTCTAATTGGGGTAGCCCCCAAAATATTGAGACATATTCCAAAAAAAAAAGTATACCAATGGCTGTGTGAGGCCGGTCTAAATGTCTATTCTGCACAAGGTACAGACAAGTCTTATGGGATCCATGCCTGGTTCATTTTAATAAACGTTAGCTTGTCCACATTGGCTGTGGACAGGAGGCTGCGCTTGTCTGTGATAACGCCCCCTGCCATGCTAAACACACGTTCAGACAATACACTGGCTGCAGGGCAGGCCAGCACCTCCAAGGCATAAAGGGCAAGCTCAGGCCATGTGCCCAATTTGGAGACCCAGAAGTTGAATGGGGCAGACCCATCAGTCAGTACGTGTAGGCGTGTGCACACATACTGTTCCACCATGTTGCTGAAATGCTGCCTCCTGCTAAGACGTTGCCTATCAGCTGGTGGTGCTATTTGTTGTGGCGTGCTGCTGACAAAGCTTTTCCATATTTCGGCCATGCTAACCCTGCCTTCTGAGGTGCTGGCGGTGCCACAGCTGTGTTGGTGACCTCTTCCTCCTCCTCTGCCTTCGCCTTGTGCTTCCACTGAGCCCCCGGTGTCATTTGGGAATGCCCTCAGCAGCGCGTCTACCAGCGTGCGCTTTAGTTGTGCATCTTCCGATCATGCTTGAGTGAGGGAATAAAGGACAGCACATTGTCCTTGTAATGGGGATCCAGCAGGGTGGCCACCCAGTAAAATGTGGGCAACCCGGCTGTCGTTGAGCAAGCACTGCAGCATATAGTCACTTATGTGTGCCAGGCTGCCCAGAGGCAAAGACAAGCTGTCCTCTGTGGGAGGTGTATCATCTGTGTCCTCCGTATCCCCCCAGCCACTCTCCAGTGATGCCCATGAGCTACGTTGGGTGCCACCCTGCTGTAAACATGGTTCCTCCTCCTCCTCATCATCATCCTCGTCCTCCTCATCCTCCAGAACCGTGCCCTGGCTTGAAATTTTTTTACCTGGCCTATGCTGGTGCAGGAACCCACCCTCCGAGCCACTTGTGAATGACTGGCCTGATAACAGTGGAAATGATCCATCTTCCTCCTCCTCCTGTGCCACATCCTCTTCCATCATCATCCGAAGTGTTTTTTCAAGGAGACATAGAAGTGGGATAGTAACGTTGAGAACATCATCATCGGTACTGGCCATGTTGGTGGAGCACTCGAAACATTGCAATATGGTACACAGGTCTCGCATGGAGGCCCGCTCGTTGGTGGTGAAGTGGTGCTGTTCCGCAGAGCGACTGACCCGTGCGTGCTGCAGCTGAAACTCCACTATTGCCTGCTGCTGCTTGCACAGTCTCTCCAGCATGTGCAAGGTGGAGTTCCACCATGTGGGCACGTCGCATAGGAGGCGGTGAGCGGGAAGGCCGAAGTTACACTGCAGCGCAGACAGGCGAGCAGCAGCAGGTTGAGAACGCCAAAAGCGGGCACAGATGGCCCTCACTTTCTGCAGCAGCTCTGACATATCCGGGTAGTTCTTTAGCAATTTCTGCACCACCAAATTCAGCACATGTGCCAGGCAAGGGATGTGCGTCAAACCTGCTAGGCCCAGAGCTGCTACGAGATTTCGCCCATTATCGCACACCACCAGGCCGGGCTTGAGGCTCAGTGGCAACAACCACTCATCTGTCTGTTGTTCAATGCCGCAGTGTGGGGTTTATCCCCCAAACATATCAGTTTTAAAACAGCCTGCTGTCGTTTCCCCCTGGATGTGCTGAAGTGGTGGTGAAGGTGTTACGCTGACCGGATGAGGAGGTGGTAGAGGAGGAGGAAGCAGAGTAGGAGGAGGAAGCAATGGGAGGCAAAGAGAAATACCCTGCAATCCTCGGTGGCGGAAGGACATGCGCCAAATGGCTAGCCGCCTCAGGCCCACCCGCCACTACATTTGCCCAGTGTGCAGTTAGCGAGATATAGCGTCCCTGCTCGTGCTTACTGGTCAACGTATTAGTGGTTATGTGGACCATGCCCCAGATGGCGTTGCGCAGTGCACACTTGATCTTGTCCCAGACTTGTATGTGCAGGGAAGGGATGGCTCGTCTGGAAAAGTAGTGGCGGCTGGAACCACATACTGTGGGACAGACACCGCCATCAGGTTTTTAAAACTGTCCATGTACAGGGCCGTCTTTAATATTGATGCGACCCTGGGCAAACATTCTCTTCTTGGGCCCCCCCATGCAATTTAGCTCTTAACCTATCTGAGACATACAATAAATAGCAGCTAGACTCAAAATCAGTTTAATGAACCAGATCAAGCTGCAATTGCGATTAGCTGCCAGAGGTTACAGCATATCATTACCACTTACTGACTGGTTGCTAGAGGTTACAGCACACATTGCGGCTCACTGATTAGTTGCTAGAGGTTACAGCGCATGATTTCTGCTTATTAATTGGTTGCTATAGATTACTGTACATCAATACTGCTCACTGATTGGTTGCTAGAGGTTACTGCACATCATTACAGCTCACTGATTGGTTGCTAGAGGTTACGGCACATCATCTCCTCACTGCCTGCATACCATGGACTGTGGAGGTGAACGGACCCATCAATACACAGAAAACTCCTAGGGATCCTAGAACTCATGGGATCAGTGGCATTGCTGGCGGGGGAGGGGAGGTGTGATCAATGGCAATGCTGATTTTTTTACCAACTGCCAATAGAAAGAGGAGTTTCAACGCTGGCCACCAATGTAATAGGGGTTTACACTGATCACAGTAACCACCAATGTAAGGAGGGATCTACAATGACCACTAATGTAAGGGGGGCATTCACATTGGCCACTAGTGTAAGAATTCTACACCAAGCCCCAATGTAATGAGATTTACACTGACCACCAATGTAATTGAGACATGTAGCCTGCGGTCGTATTTGTGTGTGTCAGGAACGCAAAATTGCTTTCCTGACACCACAGAAATGTGCTGCCCTTTAGCAGATACACAGCAGTGCCATCAATAGTTAATGACCCCTTCACACATCTGCTGACATGTGCTGTGGCATCGAGTAATTTCTTCCACATTTCTAGCGCATAGAGCAGTCCATTAAAATGAATGGGCTGCCCTACATGTGACCTACATCTTTATCCACCCTGTCAGTACATCTTTGCATCCTAAAACCTCTGCTAACCTCTGCACCCCAAACCTCCCCATCCTCTCCGCTCCAACCCCCCTCCCCTTTAATTCTACCTGCATCCTCTCATCTTTGCACCCACCTTCCTTACCTCTATACATCCACTCCTTGCTCACCTGTGCACCCTAAACTGTAATTTCTTCTCTGTACAACCCGCACTACCCTCCCCACCACCAATTTGCTTACCTTTGCAGAACAGGCTGATGTTAGGCAGGACTTTCAAGCATGTCCGTTTCCCTCCCCAGTGGGCAGCATTCAGTATAGATGATGGTGGATATGACCTCAGGGAGGCATGATATACATGTGAATGCTGCCTTTATTTACATATCAATACCGCCAGCAGCCACTATTTACATATGAATGCAGCCGCTATTTACATACCAATGCCGGTTATTTGCATGTAAACACAGGGTCTGCAGGTGAGTTATATGTACACAACAATAGGGCAGAGCTGGGCAGTATTAGTAGCAGCACTTCACACTTGGATATCGGGACACAGCATGGAACTAAAACTTCAAGGAATAAGAGAATTTAAACCAGGATAGTTGGCAACAACAATGACAGGGTCCAGGGCAGCTGCCCCTTTTGCCCTGCCTTAAAGACGGCCCTGTCCATGTCCACCAGACGGAATGAGAGCATTTCAAAGGCCAGGAATTTTGAAATGCTGGCATTCTGGGCCAGGGATCGCGGGTGGGTAGGGGGGTACTTCCTCTTTCTCTCCGGTGTTTGGGAGATGGAGAGCTGTAAGCTTCCATGGGACCGTGTGGAATTGCTTGGGGACGGTGGCGGACATGGTGGCGTTGCTGTCACATCGTCTGTTTGCTGGGTGGCAGGTGGCACTGGCACTGTAGAGGTGGAGGAAGAGGCAGAGGCAGCAGCAGAAGA
>BLSH010396944.1:100803-110849 GCA_018402905.1 Glandirana rugosa
GTGAAAAAAAGACTATATACACATGGTCCCTCTTTGGTGGTGTCTCGGTGTCAATTTTAACGGAAACTGAAAAAATCAGACGTTGACGACAAGTTAAGGACAGGTTATGACAGTAGACGTCCTTTGTTGTGTCATGACATAGACAATACTTATCTCAACTCACTTGAAGATCTTCAGGCCCAAGACGACCAAGCCGGCTTGAAGCCCTGTTTCAGGCCCAAGCCCAGGCCTGTCTTGGGTTTGAAACAGGGCCTGGGGCTTGGGGTAACTTTAGTTACCCCTGTGCCTAAAAATCCGTGCTTTTACCGACATTTTATCAGGAATATTTAAAGTTATTTCCCTGTCCCCATTTCTTTGTAGGTCACTTGTCCCATCCTTACCCCCATTTCCTTCCTTTTGCAGACCTCTAGGACTTTCCAGGACTATTTTACAGCCATTTTCGTGCCTAAAAATCCGTGTCCCCATTGATTTCAATGGGGTTCGGGGTCCGGGACAAAGTTTGGGTTCTGTCCGGACCCGAACCCGGACTTTGTCCCGAAGTTCGGCCGAACCAGCAGAACCCGGACTTCTAGAAGTTCACTCAACTCTATTCATAACAGATACAGTACTGTGTTGTTTCCTGCAGATGACAGTATTGGACAGGAATTGAACAGCAGTTGCAGACTAAAAAAGTCAAAGGCAATTTTAACTGTGGCTCTGTGGTGGTTTCTCCCTGGTACACATATATCAGAAAAAAAGTGGAAAAAGACTGAAATAAAGAACATCATATAAAAAAAGTGAGGTGAATTACAATGTGCAAAAACATTTGCAATTTCATGATGGGGGGTTCTACTCCCACAAACCCAACACAGACATCCTGTGCAAGTTGAATTTTAAAGCAGGTTAACCAGTATTACAATCATCTAGAATCCACTGGTTGCCACTCTGGAGAGACCCTGTGAGGAGAAGATTTGGTGGGGATATTCCCATCATAGTCATTAGGCAGTAAATTCCACTTTCTTTCAAGTTTTAAACCACTGAGGTGATAGCATATGTACAGTTCTCTTTGGTTGTGTTAGCTTTTGTAGGAAAACCCCAGGAATTTTATGGTTTTGGAAGAGCTTAGCAAGGGTCTCTAGCTTTTTACGGGCCAGCTGGGTATGTTGTGACAAATCTGCATAGACAGAGATGCCCGCATACTCGTCAGGATCTGGCATCTCAGGAAGCAGCGTGGATATGAACTGTTGGACATACTGTATTTTCCAAGCTCAAATGGGGATAAAGACTCATTGACCCCCCGCAGCTTGATGTTGTTTCTGGTGACCTATCCTCATGGTTACGACTGCTTGCTTTTGATAGCCTGAATTTCCTCCTCAGTCCCATTGTAAGCATCCACCAGTTCATTATTGCCAATGGCAAAATCCACCATCTTATCCTCAACATGGATCACACTGTCCCCCTATGGCAGAGGCATCAGATTTTAATTGAGTGACACAATCCATCATATCTCTGTGAAGGGATCCCCTCTTCGTGTAACCAGAATATCCTTCATCACCGTGCCACTTAGCGGTTGCCCCGTAGTGGGGAATTCGTTTATATGCTCAATAAATTCCCTGGTGCTGTTCTGTGACAAATCCTGTCCCACAGTCTCACCTGCATATTTGTGTCTGGAAGATCGTTTCTGTGATGATTTCTCTGGGCTGTGGATAGGTAAAGTCCCAGGGGAGGATCTGTAGCTGCTATTCTGTGAAGGTGATTCACACTGATAGCTGACATTCATTGCGAGAAGCTCCTTGTCGCTGGCTGTGCCAAGAAATGGAAGCCGCTGCGCCATCTTGGGGCCTTGGTGTGCACATCGACCCTAAAATAAATCTGTGATTTTTCGGGGCCCATTGCCCATTTTTCTTTTACTCATCTTGCTCTTTAGGGATAGCGGGGTGCAATAAGCTAAAAAAGAGACTCCAATTGCTGTCCTATGTAGCTCGATGCCTCTGGATGTAGTTGGGTATCTCTCATCTCTCTGGCTGCAAGCCACGCCCCACCCAAGCAATGTCCTTTCACTAAGAATTAAACAGACTGAGCTCTTCAGGTCACTGGACACAATGTCCCGTTTAACCGTTTGCCTACTGGGCATTTTTACCCCCTTCCTGCCCAGGCCAATTTTCAGCTTCAAGCTGCACTGATGGGCACTAATTAGGCAGCACTGATGAGGCAGTACTGGTGGGCACTGATAAGGCGGCATTGATGAGGCTGCACTGATAAGCAACACGGATAGTAGGCACTGATAACTGACACTGATGGACACTAATGGCAGCACTGAAGGGCACTGATGGGCACTTATAGGCGGCACTAAACGACACTGATAGGCGGCACTTATGAGTGACACAGATGAGGAGGCCCTGATGGGCACTGTTGGGACTGCACTTATAATCAGGACCCTGACAATCAGTGTAGGTCCCTTTAACACAAACTGGTTATAGGCTCTGTTCTCCTCCCTTCAAACTACCAGCATGAGAAAAGGAAAGCTGATAGTCATCTTGTGTTTACATCATGATCAGCTGTCATTGGGCACAGCTGATCACGTAGTAAAGGGGCAAGGTGATTGGCCCTTTACCCTGATCTGTGATCAGCTGAGTCTGAAGGACTCAGTGATCAGAGAGCGCGCCGTCATGAGAGGACGTCCATGTATGCCCCCCCCGGCAAAATAAGCCCGTGCTGTAGCGGTCTTTTGGCTATAGTGTGGGTGGGAAGGGATTAAAGACGTTGACTTTAGTTCAAGAGGGATGGCGACAGCACACAGTCCCTAGGATTTCTCACATCAGTCTGTACTTACTAATGTCCTTTGATTAATGGTTGTCTTCTTCCAATATCCTCCAGACATTTTTAACCCATGGTACCAGACAAGATCCTCAGAAGATAGCCCCTCGATCAGCTTCAGCAACTCTCCACAAAGTAGGCCTCCAGCTAGCTCCAGCTAGGATGGAGGCTTAACCAAGAGGCTATAATGCAGTTTTAAAAAATAAAGGCAGCAGCTTTCACTTCAGTGTAGCACTGTCCCTGTAGGGCTTGCTAAGTGTTGACTTCTTAGGCCTCCCTCTGATTAAATGCAGCCAGTTGCTAGGGGTTTGCACATATCCCCCCTTACTCCCGTTTGCTCATTACTCGATGACCAGTCCAGGGTTTTGTATATTTATTGTAGAACTTGGATGGGAGAAGGGATTCGTGGGATACTCCAACTTGGACTATTCACAGTGGATAAGGGCAACTCTCACTTGGCCTCACCAGAAGATTTGTGGAAGCAGACACACTGCTTTAACCATACTGCCACATGTATGGAAGAATTAAGTCTTTTTGCTCTCACTAGCAGCAGACTTTATGCTCACCGGACAGGTCCAAAGACGCAGATCTGTACTCACTGTAGGCAGAATCAGACCCTTGCTGATGTCCCCCTTCCAGTCAGCTCTGCAGGACCTCTGGGTTCAGCTCCTCTCTGACTTCAGGCCCTTGGGTCGATTTTCCAAGGCCGCATAACAAGCTCTATAGAGGAGGGGCAGCAACCCCCTCCCTCCGGGACCCCGCTTTCCAGCTGAAAGACCCCAAGCACATGTGCCCTTGGCATATATACAGTATTCCAGCATGCAATGCAGCCAATTTTCTCTGCCAATAGCCAGGGCTGTAACAATGCCTGTGCCCGCATTTGTCAGGTCCCCTCCCACTATCCAATATGCCTCCCTACTGGACCAGTGTGGGACATTCAGAGAAGCTGAGCTGCAGCTGAGCATGAGTAGACCTTACCAACAGAGTGCTCTCTGCCTAACAGGGAGCAGGATCTAAGTTTGACTGACAATCTTCCTGGTAAGCAGAAAAACCAAAAACTATACTCTCTTCTAGTACCTACCTAGGAGGGTGCTACATCCACCCCCCACCAAACAAGCCACGTCCTTATTGGCTTTGGGTATCCGCCCCTACAAAAATACCTATACACAAATTTACACTGAGTATCCCACAAACTTGGAAAAGGGGGGAAAGGGGAATAGCATATGTACAGGACCATGGAGCATACCCCATATGTGTCAAGTTAGCACAATAATTTAAGTGAAAAAATATAGACATATTCTGTACAATATATACATTTTTTTAAAAAAGAGTATATGCCAGGTGCACTATATTAATCCACCCCCCACCAAACAAAACTGGTTGACGGACACCCCTAACTAACTATGCTACAAATAACATTTTTACACATATACAGTAATATATCATGGACAACCTCTGCCAAGGCATGAAGACTAGAGTTGAGCGAACACCTGGATGTTTCGGGTTTGGCGGGTCCGGCCGAACTTCGCAAAAAATTTTGGGTTCGGTACTGAACTTGACCCGAACTTGACCCCGGACCCCGAACCCCATTGAAGTCAATGGGGACCCGAACTGAACCGGCACAAAAATGGCTGTAAAAAAGTCCTGGCAAGTGCTAGAGGGCTGCAAAAGCAAGTAAAATGGGGGTAAGAGTAGGACAAGTGCCCTACAAAAAAATGGGGATAGGGAAAATAACTTAAAATCAAATAAAAATAAATAAAAATGGGAAGGGGGAGTGGATGTGGAGTAGGAGCCTAGAGGTTGACTAGGCCGTGACCGTGGCAGTGTAGGTGGAAGTGGCGGTGGTGGAGGAGGAGGAGGAAGAGGAGGAGGTAGCCAACCCTTTAGAACTAGGAGATGATTTTAGAACAATAATCTGTCACTTACAGCAACAGCAGGAACTTGACCCTATAGGAGTAGGCGATGATTTTAGAACAATAATCTGCCCCTTACAGCAACAGCAGGAACCTCTCCCTTTAGAACTAGGAGATGATTATAGAACAATAATCTGTCCCTTACAGCACCAGCAGGAACCTCTCCCTTTAGAACTAGGAGATGATTATAGAACAATAATCTGTTCCTTACAGCAACAGCAGAAACCTGACCCTATAGGAGTAGGCGAGGATTTTAGAACAATAATCTGTCCCTTACAGCAACAGCAGGAACCTGACCCTATAGGAGTAGGCGATGATTTTAGAACAATAATCTGTCCCTTACAGCAACAGCAGGAACCTGACCCTATAGGAGTAGACGATGATTTTAGAACAATAATCTGTCCCTTACAGCAACAGCAGGAACCTGACCCTCTAGGAGTAGACAATGATTTTAGAACAATAATCTGTCCCTCTAAGCAGCAGACTCTACCTAGTCCAGTCAGATCGTTTTGTAATGCGGGATGAGATGTTATTAGATCTGCAATCTGTCCCTAAAAGCAGTAGTAGTAGTAGTAATCTCTACCTAGTCCACAATCAGATCGTTCTGTAATGCAGGATGAGATCTGCAATCTGTCCCTCAAAGCAGTAGTAGTAGTAATCTCTACCTAGTCCACAATCAGATTGTTCTGTAATGTAGGATGAGACGTTATTATATCTGCAATCTGTCCCTCACAGCGCCGGCAGCATCCTCTCCCTACACTAGCCAGAGAGCATGTGACATGCAGCACTAAGTGACTCCAGCTTATAAAGAGGCTAGGTCACATGATGCACTGGCCAATCACAGCCATGCCATTAGTAGGCATTGCTGTGATGGCTTCTAAGGGCAAACCAGTGAAACGCTTGTTGATTGGCTGCCCTGCAGCTATTCAACAGGTGGGATCAAATACCCAAACCCAGAACCCGAATCCAAACTTTTTTTCAAATGTCCGGGTTCGGGTCCGGGTTACGGACACCCCAAAGTTCCATACGGACCCGAACTTTACAGTTCAGGTTCGCTCAACTCTAATGAAGACTTCTTGCAGGCCTGCAAAGAAAAGAAATACACAAGCATATAGTACCATACACCCTATATACTCATGGTGAGACTGTCCTCTCCTCAGAGGCGATCTTCTCACTTTACTAATCCCTATCACTAACATTTACATAGCAGATGTATCCAGCTCCCTAAGGGCAGCTCTTGACTCGTCGTCCTGTAGTGTTCCTGTAATAGACAAACAGAACAACATCCTAGTATGACTAACTAAACACATTTTGCACGTGTTCCATTCAGGAACAATATGACCAACAATAGGCATAGTCCCTCTCAATTACCAGGGCACTGACTCTTGCCTATCCTGGTCAGACCCACAAGTTAGGATGAAGAGGTGTGGCGTCCATCCAACAGATGCTCGCAGTGTCCTTCCCTCTGCAGCACCGATGCAACACACCTCCTCCTGATGGCCTGCTGTTATTGCTGGAGCCTGAGCAATAGTTGGCCTACGTTTGTAGAAACTCTTCAAGGGGGCTCTTTCTCTCCGACACCTTCCTCTCTGAAGAGACAGTGAGCCACTACCCCTTTTTTCACAAGGTAGCAACTAGCACAAATTTCCTTTTTGCATTACACTAGCCCACTGGCCCAAAAGAATCTTCGCAAAGTGTCTTTGCTGAGTGAAGTATCTTTGCAAAATGTCCTTTCCTACACATGACTTGGGCAATTATCATGGCCCGTGGCCCAATATCTTCACAAAGTGGCTGTTTGAATTAGGGGTTTACCCAGGGCCGGCCCTACCATGAGTCCCAGTGGGTCCATTGGACCCAGGCAGCACTTTGAGAGGGGCAGCACATTGAACCATGGCCACCTCTCCTTCTCTTCTATTTACCCAGCAAATTGACGACTACGATTTTTTTCCAGCAGTTTTGTGTGTCATGACGACAACTGCCCCCTGGGCCGCTCCACCTTCCCCTACACTACCCTAGCCCACCCCTATACTGCCCTAGCCTGTCCCTAAACTGCCCTAGCCTGTCCCTATACTGCCCTAGCTTGTCCCTATACTGCCCTAGCTTGTCCCAATACTGCCCTAGCCTGTCCATATACTGCCCTAGCCGGTCTATATACTGGCCTAGCCTCTCCCTGTTCAGCCCTAGCCTGTCCATATACTGCCCTAGCCTGTCCATATACTGCTCATATACTGCCCTAGCCTGTCCATATACTGCCCTAGCCAGTCCATATACTGCCCTAGCCTGTCCCTATACTGCCCTAGCGTGTCCCTATACTGCCCTAGCCTGTCCCTATACTGCCCTAGCCTGCCGCTATACTTCCCTATCCTGCCCCTTGGAATTGAACATAATGGTATGTCATATAATTTTGCATATAGGCAAGGTGCTGTTGCATGTAAATATGACTTCCTGATAAATTTCATCTTAGTTTTAATTATCATGATATAAAATAATGGATGTGGGGACCTTTTGGTGGGCGTGATTTTTTTTTTTTTGGGGGGGGGGCAGCATTTCATTCTTGGACCCAAGGAGCACAATGTCTTGGGCCAGCCCTGGGTTTACCCCTGCCAGGTAGCAGCCCCTGGCTTTAATAGGAGAAGTCCTCTGAGGCAGAAGTGCTTTTCTACCAGGTGATGAAACATTAGCAGTTTCAGTAGCCCCCTCCTTCATTTGCAAGGATAGAAGGGAAGGGGATTTGGGAAAAGGGTCTTTAACACTATAAACAACCGCCAACTGTGGGAACTCTTCGGGCTCAACTTGACAACGACAATCCTTTGAACCTGGCTCAGTCTTGGCACACCTCAGTAGTAGTAATCTGGATGAGGAATCTGCACGATCTTGCCTTCAGGACCTGATGCTGGTGGACCAGACTTGGCCTTTTCTGTCCGGGCGGTTGTCTCCACTCGATCAATGCGTATCGACCGCTCCTGATTCCAATTTTCCTTAATTGAGAGGAAGGTGTCCCCTAGCGGTGATCTTGAAGAGTTCCGATGTGGCTTGGGGACATATAGGAGGTCCCAGATGGCCTCATCACACCAGGCGTCCCTCTTACTCTCAATTTCCTCCATGATCTTCCTTGGGGCATATGGATAATTGTATCCATACTCCATAGCCATCTTCCTCTCAACGAGTCATTAAAACCAGGAGAACCGGGGGGCGCATGCGCGGCGCGATGCAGGGCGGCGGCTCCTTCTAGTGTCTCCGCGGCTGTACTCCGGGGAAACGGAGATTCCAGGGTTCTAAACCCCACAAAATAACACCGCAAGTACCCACACCCCTGGCTGAATATCAGGTGCATGCCTGGAAATAGCAAAGGACCGAAAAAACGCCGCTCTCAAAGCAATTTGACAACATATCTGCTCCGGTCCCAGGAGAAAAGCAACAGGATGTCACAAAATGGAGCTGGCTCCATGCTGCCTCAGAGAGGCCCCTCTTCTGCAAAGGACCGTTCTCTCAACATACAGAACTGTGAGTACGATTCAACACCTACACCACAAGCAGGCATTACTAAAGCAGACTTAGAAGATAGCCTGGCAGCAATATATGAGAAACTAGCAGACAAGATTCACAAAGAAGTCAGCAGTTCCACAAATGCTTTAACACAGGAGATTTCTGCTCTGGGAAACCGCACAGATATCCTTGAAACTAAGCATGACGAACTGACACTCGCACATAATGATCTAAGAAAAGATTATGAATCTCTGGCAGAAAATTTTGCGTATGTGCAAACGCAACTGGAGGACCTCGATAATAGAAATAGGAGGAACAATTTGCGCATTCGCGGGGTCCCAGAGTCAGTTACAGAGATACCAGCCGCCATGCTGAAATTGTTTCACTCCCTTATACCTGACAAGTCAGATGACGCATTTTTATGTGATAGAATGCACAGAGCCCTAAGGCCCAAACCACCGGCAGACAAACCCCCCAGAGATATAATTCTATGTCTGAAGGACTTCCTCATTAAAGAAGAGATCCTAAGAGCGTCTAGAAACACTCAAAATATCACTCTGGAGGGAACCAAGATCCAAATCTTCCCAGACATCTCTCCAGCTACACTTGAGAGAAGGCGTAATATGCGCGAGGTCACAAGCATCCTTCAAAGCGCAAGAATCCGCTATAGATGGGGCTTCCCCTTCAAACTTTCTGTCCCCCATAACGGTACTGTTTACACAGTCTTTAACCTTACAGAAGGCAAAGAACTCCTCATTAAATTAGGCCTCTTGGATCCAGAACCAGCTTTACGGCTCCCTTCTACTCCCAGACCCTCTCCCATCTGGTCCACCCCTGCCTCAAGACGGGACCAAAGATCTGCGCGTCAAACCCCAAGGAATCTTCCAGTGTAACTCAGAGTTCTGCTATTATTGAAAATCATTTTTCAACAATACATCCACATGCTTTACTTTTTCCTACCATTTTTTTTTTTTTTTATATATATATCTTTTTTTTTTGTACCTGGTCATTTCACTTCTGCCCAGCAGATGCCGCTGTCCTCTGCTTTATCTCCATCCCCATTTTTTATTTCTTTTTTTGTCTCCAGTCATTTCACTTTTGTCCAGCAGATGTCGCTGCAACACAAGTTTTCTACAGACTTACTAATGTTAACTTTGAGAACGCTTACAGAGATTTCTACACATCAACGTTTAAACCTGATGATTCTTTCACACAGTCTGCTGCTGTTTCCAGAATTTTATACAGCAAAGTAGCTACTAATTATCTCTATCGTTGCAGGCAATAACTTTTACCTCTATGCAACAAACCTTACGTTTTTTTGCTCACAGCTACTTGTGTGATAGTTATTCGACAATATGCTCTATGTTTCAGTAACATCGTCACAGAGTTGATTTAGACCATACATGTAATTAATGTTCTTACTAGTTTCTAGATAGAATATCTCCTACTTCAGTTTTTATAAGCTGTTTTCTTCAGGCATGTGCCATTCTGCATTTACCACACTATAAATTCACTGTCCGTTTCCCCGGACGCCGGTGCTAGATTGTCCCCCACTTGTCAGCATTGATGAGAGCTGGCACTTTTCACCAGCTACATCTTCCCAGATTGCTCGTCATGCTGACAGGCTGTGGACGATTTTGTCCACCCAAAAAAAGTATTTGGTCGTTTGATAGATTTTCTCTCGACCCCTGGTTTATTGTTATTCAACTTTATCTGATGCTTTTTCTTTTAAGCACATTTTCACTCTACGTTCAAGGTAATTTATTTGGAAGGAATATAAAGTTCACTAAAAGGTTTGCTTTTTCTATATTTACTGAATGTGTTCCCAGTACGTACTATCTTCATGTAACA
>BLSH010396944.1:124325-135301 GCA_018402905.1 Glandirana rugosa
TTATGGTAGTTTATCCCTTTAGTTTTATATTTGTTACTTTTACAACTAAAGGGAAAAACTACTGTAATCCAAATTACGTAGATTACGTCCCCCTAAAATTATGCTACGACAACGTGTTTCTCTTTTACACCTGTATGTTCAACCCTTGGTCGTACAAAAATATCAAATAGTCGTGAAATTGGTGAAGTCTAAGCGCGATAACGGTTTTATACCGAGGTCGCGCCTAGACTTTACGGCCCTCCTGCAGGTACCTGCAGGAGGTGACGCGTACGAGGTCGCGCGGGGGACCGCCGCCGCGCGCGCGCAGCGTGCGACACGCTCGCACGGGCGCCCAGCCCGCTTGAGCTACAGGCGGGCTCTGGGCGGCTAGTGAAAATCCTCGGAGTCTTTCTGCTTGTCCCCTGTCACAGAACGGGGAACCGCCGTGTTTACAACGGCGGTTCCCCGTTCTGAGGCTCCTAAAAGTGATCGGCGGGTCTCGGGCGGACATCGAGTTCGCCCGACCCGCGGGCACGCTCGCACAGCGTGCGACGCGCGCGCGCCGCCGCCAGGGGGCGCGCTGGAGCATGCGCAGTGGAGGACGTCCATGGACGTCCTCCCGGCATTTCAGATCCGCGCTGGAGCCATATTTTGGCAATAGCGCGAATCTGAAGTGGTTAAAGTGCTGATAAACTATAAAAACATGCTGGTTCCCAACTTGTATGTCCACATTTTCTCTTTGTGCAACAGCATCGTATTAAAATCCCCCTGCATTAGATGCATTAAACCTAATGTCATCAAAAAGGGAAATCAACATTTTCATTGTTTATATTTTGATTTCCCTATTTGATGGTATTAGCTTTATATTAGCCTTATATGTATTTGGGCACCAGATTTTATATGTGCTTTTTATATTTGTTTATTTGGATGAGTTCGTTTTATGTTATTCACACTTGTTATTGCACTGAATGTGTGGGATGAGACCAGCATGTTTTTATAGTTTATCAGCACTTTAAACATTTAGCTCCACACAGGGCCGAGTTAAGAGCATCATGGGCCTGGTGCTGAGGATTTTGGTGGGCCTAAATTATGAAAATAAATAAAATGAATATGGGAACAATTTTTTGTTAAAACAAATGAAATATGCTGCCACAATTTACATATCAATCATGTGTACACTGTATACAGAGCAGGGCTTGGCAGTATTAGTGACTCACTCACACCATTGGGCTGGGCCTATCTTAAGGAAGGGACCTGGAGCTGCAGCTCCAATAGCCTCTATGTTTATCTGGTCCTGCCTCCACACTGATAAGTCCTGTATGTACAGTATATATACCTGATATCAGGGGTCTAGATTGTAAGCTCTAACGAGCAGGGCCCTCTGATTCCTCCTGTATTGATTTGTATTGTAATTGTACTGTCTGCCCCATGTTGTAAAGCGCTGCGCAAACTGTTGGCGCTATATAAATCCTGTATAATGGTTATAATAATAATAGTAGTGTATGACAGCTTTTTGTACTAATAGCTTTTGAGGCCTAAGCACAGATCTTTCTTTATCATATAAATCAGGGTTTCTCAACCAGGGTTCCGTGGAACCCCAGAGTTCCTCCAGAGGGGTTCCTTGAGCAATGGTCAATTTCTACCTCTCAGATAAATTCCCACTGACGTAATTGATCTTATTAGGTATCTGTAAGGGGGTAATTCTTCCCAATGATCACAAGGTTAAGGAGCATTCTTTCCATTGACCCTCACATTAACATATCATGAGTTGTACATTTTTAATTTTTAGCAAGGGTTCCCCGAGACCGGAGAATTATTTCAAGTGATTCTCTGTGTTAAAAAGGTTGAGAAAGGCTGTATTAAATAATTGCCTATTTCTGGTTTAAGTAAAAACTTAGGCCTCATTTACACTTCTGCTGGAAAACGGACGTTTTGAGGCAGTTGGGCATTTTTTTTTTCAGCTGCCCCTGAACTTTCCCCTATGTTATCTCATCAGTACATTTACACAGGTTCATTCAAGGTCTTTTCCAGGCAGTTCAGTTTAAAGGCTTTTTTGGAATGAAAAAAATGGGTTCAGATGCTAGTTCAGAGGCATTTGAAATGCCAAACAGCTTGTAAACGCTGCTAAACGCGGTAACTCGCATCTAGAACCGTTTCATTTACAGGCTTCCATTCTAAAAAAAAAAAAAAAAAAAACAGTTTTTTAAAAAAATGCTCCTAGAAGCAAACGCGGCAAAACGCAACATGCAAAACGCAGCAAAACTGCAGTTTTAGACTCCGGATTCTAGCTGTCAAAAAAAATTGTTCAGGGGAGGTTGATATAGCGTCCCGTGTAAATGGAGCTAAAGCTGTGAAGGGCAGGTTCAGATATGGCATGGAACCCACTCATACTCTTGTAGTAGATGATGCAAGTCTTAAAAGGAGGGTTGCACACCGTTGATATTATCCACAAGGAATTTTATTGGAGACTGCTCAGACAAAACATGGTTCTGCCTTGGTGTTCTGTCTACACAGTCTACAATTCTCCAATAAAGTTTCTTGTGAATGATACCAGCGGTGTGCGACCCCCCCCCCCCCCCCATTTCAACTGGCATAGAATTCTATCGTTCACATAATAATTATAAGCAGATGTCCAGAGCACCCCACCCCCGATGTCAAGCGTCCCCCCACCATCAGAAGTCAGGAGTCCTCCACCCTCTCTTATATTACAGGGCACCCTACTTAACTTGTGTTGCTGGGGTGGAGCTGGGAAGCAGAAAAGTGCAGGGTCTGGAGGAGGACCAGAGGAAGGCTGGAGTCAGCTGCCAGAGTCTGCTGAATGCTGAGACCAGGGGAGGGGGTGCTGTGCCTACACAGAGAGGCGCAGGATCTATAGGAGGAATTCTATTGTCCTCTCTGCTGCCAACTGCTGAGATGGAGGGAACAGAGAGGAACTTCTACGCGGCTGCATGGAGAAGCACAGAATCTGGTGGAGCATTTCTGTCCGCCTGTCTGATGCTGCCTGCTGAGACAAGTTAGGGGCGGAGAAGAGGGGGGGTGCTGCAGCTGAAGGAGTGAAGTGTGAGGACTACATTATCTCACAAAAGTGAGTACACCCCTCACATTTTTGTAAATATTTTATTATATCTTTTCATGTGACAACACTGAAGAAATGACACTTTGCTACAATGTAAAGTAGTGAGTGTACAGCTTGTATAACAGTGTAAATTTGCTGTCCCCTCAAAATAACTCAACTCACAGCCATTAATGTCTAAACCACTGGCAACAAAAGTGAGTACAACCCTAAGTGAAAATGTCCAAATTGGGCCCGAAGTGTCAATATTTGGTGTGGCCACCATTATTTTCCAGCACTGCCTTAGCCCTCTTGGGCATGGAGCTCACCAGAGCTTCACAGGTTGCCACTGGAATCCTCTTCCTCTCTTCCATGACAACATCACGGAGCTGGTGGATGTTAGAGAGCTTGTGCTCCTCCACCTTCCGTTTGAGGATGCCCCACAGATGCTCAATAGGGTTTAAAGTGATTGTCAACCCATGACAACCATTTTAACTTACAGCTAAGCCTTTATTAAGGCTTACCTGTCGGTGCCCTGCACATCTCCCCAACCTGCACGGTTTAGGAGATATGCAGTGTACTGCGATGTGCCTACGTCACCGGGCACACGAGAAGTGAAGAAATGGCCTCCGTGAGATCGTGCCGTGACTGGCGGCTCCCGCGCTTGCGCAAGAGTGATGTCACGTGACTCAAGCCAGTCACAGAGCCGGAGATCGCGGCCCCAGAGGAAGAGGGGCAGAAGATGCATGCGGCCTGGAGCGGGGACATCGCTGGCTTCTAATGCAGGTAAGTGGCACATAATGGGCTAGTATGCGACACATACTAGCCCATTATGCTTTCACATTCCAGAGTAACATAGAGGAAGTAAACCCCATAAGGGTTTACTTCCTTTTTTAAGTCTGGAGACATGCTTGGCCAGTCCATCACCTTTACCCTCAGCTTCTTTAGCAAGGCAGTGGTCATCTTGGAGGTGTGTTTGGTGTCGTTATGTTGGAATACGGCCCAGTCTCCGAAAGGAGGGGATCATGCTCTGCTTCCGTATGTCACAGTACATGTTGGCATTCATGGTTCCCTCAATGAACTGTAGCTCCCCAGTGCCGGCAGCTTTCATGCAGTCCCAAACCATGACACTCCCACCACAATGCTTGACTGTAGGCAAGAAACACTTGTCTTTGTACTCCTCACCTGGTTGCCTCCAGACACGCTTGACGCCATCTGAACCAAATAAGTTTATCTTGGTTTCATCAGACCACAGGACATGGTTCCAGTAATCCCTGTCCTTAGTCTGGTTCAGCAAACTGCGGGCTTTCTTGTGCATCATCTTTATTAGAGGCTTCCTTCTGGAACGACAGCCATGCAGACCAATTTGATGCAGTGTGTGGTGTATGGTCTGAGCACTGACAGGCTGACCCCCCACGCTTTCAACCTCTGCAGCAATGCTGGCGGCACTCATATGTCTATTTCCCAAAGACAACCTCTGAATATGATGCTGAACACATGCACTCAACTCCTTTGGTCGACTATGGCGTTGACTGTTCTGAGTGGAACCTGTCCTGTTAAATCTCTGTATGGTCTTGGCCACCATGCTGCAGCTCAGTTTCAGCATCTTGGCAATCTTCGTATAGCCTAGGCCATCTTTATGTATTGCAATCTTTTTTTTCAGCTCCTCAGAGAGTTCTTTGTTATGAGGTGCCATGTTGAAGTTCCAGTGACCAGTATGAGAGAGTGAGAGGGATAAAACCAAATTTAACACACCTGCTCCCCATTCACACCTGAGACCTTGTAACACTAACAAGACACATGCCCCCGAGGAGGGAAAATGGCTAATTGGGGCCCAATTAGGACATTTATACTTAGGGGTGTACTCACTTTTGTTGCCAGCGGTTTAGACATTAACGGCTGTGTGTTGAGTTATTTTGAGGGGACAGCAAATGTACACTGTTATACAAGCTGTACACTCACTACTTTACATTGTAGCAAAGGGGTTGATTTACTAAAGCTTGAAAGTGCAAAATTTGGTGCAGCCCCACACAGAAACCAATCAGCTTCAAGGTTTTATTGTCAAAGCTTGATTGAACAAGCTGAGGTTAGAAGCTGATTGGCTAGCATGCACAGCTGCACTGGTTTTTGCACTCTCCAGCTTTAGTATACCAACCCCAAAGTGTAATTTTTTCAGTGTTGTCACATGAAAAGATATAATAAAATATTTACAAAAATGTGAGGGGTGTACTCACTTTTGTGAGATACTGTGTATGAAATGGCCTTGAGGGTTGATTTGGCTCGTTGGCCTTGTGTTGGCACATGTGCTTTAGGTTCTTATCTCAGAATTTTGGGATGATGTCTCAGAAATCTGACGCAGTTTTCTTTTATATTCCTTGGCCTCAGTGCCTCAGCCATCACCGCATTCCTCTCCTGCATGTACTGCCCCCTATCATACCCTCCACAGTCCTCTCATGTTCATATTACTCACTATCATACCCTCCCACACTCTTCTCTTGTTCATATTACCCACTGGCATACCATCCTCACTCCTCTTCTGGTCATACTGCCCACGGTCATACCCTCCGCACTCCATTCCTGTTTATATTGCCCAGTGCCATACCCAACACACACCTCTCCTGAACAAGCTGCCTGCTGTGATACTCTTTGCATTCCTTTCCTGCACACACTCTCACCATTGCATCTCCCACATTTCCTTCTTGCACAAACTGCCTACTGTCATACCCTACATACATTGTTTACACAAACAAACTTCCAGTTTTATCTTTTTCTCTTAAATAGGGCAATTATTATTTTTGGCTGTTTGATGGATTACCCATTGTGAGTAACCTGATTCCCCCTACTGAATAATTGACTGATGCATTTGATCTCCAGTTGGCCGTCTTTTGGCCTGTTTTTTGACTTGCTCAAAGCTGGTTTTGCATTTTAATAGGCTTATGAGAATGCAAAACTCACCTGAAGTACTTCAACAGAGGCCCTTATTCTGCCAAATTGGCAACATTTACCAACAGCTGCTTAGTGTGAGCACCAACATGCTTGGATATAATGTGAATGGATTGTCTAGATCAGGAAAATGTTATCTGATGTCTATGAGTAGCTCTATTTTTTTTTATTACATTTGTTAATAAATGTTGAGTTTAATTTTACTTTATTTTCAAGAACTGGTATGTCATTTTTAACCCTAAGTTGTGCTGTAGTGAATTATCAGGAGGTGCTGGCCAACCTCCCAAGGACTTTCTATACCTTTGCTTTTAAAAAGGGACACATATGTAAAATATAGCATGATTATATATTTATTTTTTAAGTTGCACTAACATAAATTGCATGATGTCTCTTGGTTAAAAGAACAATAAAAATTTAATTTAGTTTATTGTGAGAAAATAAAAATAGGTAAAACTTTAGTTTGAACAGTTGGATAATAAAGTGCCATTGCGGGGAATAGCACATATTTTGTAAGCACGAGGCAGATGTCCAGCACTGCTGACCTCGGGGGTTAGGTCCAGATCTTCTTGGGCGACTGTTGCGGTCAAGGTGAACTTCTGCAGGAGGGTGGTGAAAAACAGAAAGAGCTCCATGCGAGCCAGACTTTCTCCTGGGCAAGCCCTTTTTCCTGTGGTAAAAGACACTATATTAAATTGGAAATTGACACAACAAAATGAATTTGGAAAGAATATAAAATATTTTTCAATGGTAACTAACATGGTGTATTCAATCCAAAACAAGGGTTGTGGATGTCAACCACAGACACCCTATAGATTACATGTGTCAAACACAAGGCCTGGGGGCCAAATCTGGCCTGCCAGTCCAGCTCATGTGGCCCTCTCCCAGGGCTTTTTTTTTAGCCGGAACGTGATGGAACTCCGTTTGTCTACCTCCAGCTCTCTCCCTCCGATCCCCCTCACCACTGTAACTTGTAAACAGAGACGCCTTCTCTATTTACAAGAACAGCTTTCCTCTCAGCGGCTCTCGCAGATCTCTGCCTGCCCTGCAAGAGAGATGCAGGTGCAGTGTGGGATCGGGCATCATGTGATAAGCTACACTGTGATCTCTGTGCCTGGGTGCACAGATGCCGACCAATAATATCCCTCCATATGAGAGAGAGAGGAAAAGCTATCTACACTATCGGGAAGTACTAGAGCCGGGCTGGGTAGGTGAGATGCAAGGAAGCTGTTGGGGAATAGGGGAGTAAGATGAGAGCTGTGGATGGAGACGTGTGCAGAGGTGGGGGATGGGACAGATTGGTGCAGATGTCAGAGCTGAGGAGAGGTGGAAGTGAAATGTGGACTGTCTGTGAAAGGGAGCTGGACCCTGCACGCTGTGCAGAGCACACCCCTAAACATTGCACTCTGTATATAGCACACTCTTCAACCCTCCACTCTGTACACAGCAAACCCCTGAATTCTGTGCTCTATGCATAGGGCACCCTGAACTCTGCATTCTGCACATACCGTATCCCTGAACTGCACACATAATGCACTACTGGTATTTATTGTCCCTTTAAGATCCTCCCACTGTTGCAATTTGGCCAAACCCATAGTGGTTGAGTTCCTGCACTTATTCTCCTGATAAATATATATAGTCTTAGGGCTAGTTTTCACTTGCTTCAAAACAGGGCTTCAGACAGGCTTTGTTAGACATGCATAGCACCGGACCTTGCCGCAAACCGTGCACGGGAGTGACATCTCCCATCTCCGGCCACTCACATCGCTGGACCCGCGAACCCGGAAGGAACCCCTGAGGGAAAATGTTGCCTTGTCAGATCTTCGTTCTGAGGTAAGTATTTCATAATGAGTTAGTATGCGGTGCATACTAGCTCATTATGCCTTTGCCTTACAGGGTTTTTTTTTTGGGAGCATAAAACCTCTTTAAGACTGAATGGAAATGTTGACACACTTAAGCAGGCCCAAAATGGAAGAATTTACCACTTGCTGCCTGCAAATGATGGAGAAGTGGTGCGGCTCTTGTTCTGGGATGACGTCATATGACAGTGCACCAGAACGGTCACTCTCTCACTCCCGCAGGGCAGGGGCATGCAGCGTTGTGATCGCAACTGCACCGTGTTCCTAGGACATGGCTTAACCCTGATCTCGCTAAAGAGCAGATGATGCAGCTCTTTAACCATGTGATCGGCTGTGTCCAATCACAGCCGGTCACATGTAAATGCAGAAGTGCTGTAAATCGTCTCTCCTCACCTCACACTGACAAAGTGTGTGGCGAGGAGAGCCGATCAGCGGCATCTCCTAGCAGGGGAGACCAGGACAGGTAATCAAGGCACTGATAATCAGTGCCCTGATTACAGTAAAGCCCCAGCAGTGCCCATCAGTGACACCAATCAGTGCCCATTAGTGATGCCAGTCTGTGCTGCCTTTCATTGCCCATCAGTGCCTGCTCATTAGTGCTGCTCATCAGTGCTCACCAGTGCCACCTATCAGTGCCTATCAGTGCCACCTAGGAGTGCTCATCAGATCCACATATCAGTGCCAGATATCAATGTCCATTAGAGATGGGCCTGCTGTTCAAGTCAAATGGCAAATTTGAGTGCCGCGGAACGCCCCATAATGCACTGCCATCATTCTCTGGAATGAGGCAGGAGCACCATGCAAGCCAAAAGGCATCCACTTATACTGGAAGGGCCCCTCAGGGGTAGAAAACACAGTTTTCTTTTTTGCAGACTCTGTTAGGGGTATCCGACACTAACATTTAGTCAGATCTAAAGTAGTTATGTACCGGGCACCACCCAATCTGTCAACAAGCTTGTCGACCCGAGGCATTGGGTACGCATCAAATTTGGACACGCAGTTCAACTTTCTGAAATCATTACAAAACCTTATAGTGCTATCTGATTTTGGGACCAACACTAAGGGACTTGACCAGTCACTGTGGGACTCCTCTATCACATCCAGCTCTTACATGTTCTTTATTTCATTTGCAACTGCTTCCCGCCTAGCCTCAGGTATTCTATAGGGCTTTACATTTACACGGACACCTGGTTCCGTAATTATGTCATGCTGTGTAACTGTGGTCAGTCCGGGCAGGTGAGAGAAAAAGTCTCTATTCTTACTCTTTAACGTCCTTCTGTTAGGCAACTGACAAGGTTTCAGTTATGGGTACTTCTGGAGTCACAGGGGACATGTCCTTTTGGGGGGTTGGCATTGCCAGTAAAGTCTCTCTGTCCTTCCTAGGTTTCAAGAGATTAACCATGATATATTTGCTCTGGGTTTCATTTTCCTGGCTAGTAAACTTTGTAGTTTACCTCCCCTACTCTTTCCATAATTTCGAAGGGACCTTGCCACTTTGCTGGAAATTTGCTCTCAACTGTGGTGACTAGTGCCAGCACTATATCCCCCGGGTTGAAGGTCCGGGTCTTGGCACCCTGATTATAAACCCTTCTCTGGGCCTCCTGGGCTTACTCCATATGTTCCTGTACAAGCGGCAAGACAGCGGCGATTCTCTCCTGCATCAGTGAGATATGCTCGATGACACTTCTATAAGGCATGGTTGCTCCCTCCCACGTTTCTTTTGCAACATCTAGCAATCCCCTGGGATATCTACCATACAGTAGTTCAAAAGGGGAGTAACCTGTAGATGCCTGAGATACCTCTCATATGGCAAACAAGAGGTATGGCAGCAAGAAATCACAATTTCTCCCATCTTTGTCCAGCACCTTTTTTTAACCTGCTTTTGAGTGTTTTGTTAAATCTCTCCACAAGACCATCACTTTGCGGGTGGTAGACAGAGGTACAGAGATGGGAGATTTTGAAGAACTTACACAATTCTTTAGTGACTCGGGACATAAATGGGGTGCCTTGATCCATTAATAACTCTTATGGAATACCCACACGACTAAATACCTGGGCAAGCTCTTTAGCAATAGTTTTATTACGTAAGGCAGGGATATGCAATTAGCTGACCTCCAGCTGTTGTAAAACTACAAGTCCCATCATGCCTCTGCCTCTGGGTGTCATGCTTTTGGCTGTGAGAGTCTTGCAATGCCTCATGGGACTTGTAGTTCAGCAACAGCTGGAGGTCTGCTAATTGCATATCCCTGATGTAAGGGAATGGCTTCAGGATATTGTGTGGCATAGTCCAGTATTACCAGTATGTGCTGATTGCCCCGGGCAGACTTTACTACTGGTCCCACCAGATTCATGGCAATTCTTTCAAAATCCTTTCAATTTTGTAATCAAAAGGGTCTGGTGTGAGTTCCAGTGTTTCCTCAGCAGGGGGACCTCTGTCCTCCCAACTCCTTCTGTTTTACCATAAACTCCAAAAGTGTGGAAAATCTCTCCCCACTAGGGCTTCATGAAGCAGTGAGGATACCACCCCCAATGAATATGTCACCATGCCCCAAGGGGTATTAATATCAACCACAGCAGTCTGGTAGTCAGTCACGTTTGTCACCATGTATGCAAATAATCCCAATAGTGCTAGGGTGTAACTTTGCGGGATTTACACAATCACCTATGACTAATGTCACCACACTACCAGAATCTAGCAGAGCAGTGACTAGCTTTCCATCAACTGAAATAACACACATTTGTTTGAGACATGCGTTTTTTCAAGTAAGTATTATTACATTGCATTGGTTCATCATTTAGGGAACAGTTAGAAGCAATATGACCAAACGCACGGCAGTGATAACAGTTTTTGTGTTCTGTACCCAGTCCTCTAAACCAGTGTTTCTCAACCTTTTACAGTGAAGTACCCCTGCAAGTCTAAAAAAAATTCCTAAGTACCCCTGTGTCGAGAAAGTAATTTCTATTGTTTGGGTGTCATGGTTTCTGTGTGTGTGTGTAATGTCAGCATGTGTTTGTGATGGTTTTTGTTCGTGTTCAATATCATTGTATGTGTGCATGCTGCAATGAGAGATACATACACACACACACACACACACACACATATATACTGATAGATAAACACTGACAATCCCAAACTAACACACTGT
>BLSH010396944.1:164447-188187 GCA_018402905.1 Glandirana rugosa
CAAGACGTTTGTAGACCTTTGACACACATTGTGAAATTGATTTTGGCCCTCTTTGGTATGATGACAAGACGTTTGTAGACCTTTGACACACACAGTGAAATTGATTTTGGCCCTTTTTGGGTATAGTGACAAGACGTTTGTAGACCTTTGACACAATCCCTGTTCTTCTCTCTGCTATAGTTTCACACACAGTTTCCAGATGTTTGCAGAACAGTGATATGGGTTCGCCCGGTTTTAGTTAAAGTGTTACACACAGTTTCCAGATGATTGCAGAACAGTTTGTCCCGGTTTTATTTAAAGTGACACACACAGTTTCCAGATGTTTGCAGAACAGTAGTTCAGTTTGTCCGGTTTTACTTAAAGTGTTACACACAGTTTCCAGATGTTTGCAGAACAGTGATATGGGTTTTTCCCGGTTTTAGTTAAAGTGACACACACAGTTTCCAGATGTTTGCAGAACAGTAGTATGGTTTCTCCCGGTTTTAGTTAAAGTGTTACACACAGTTTCCAGATGTTTGCAGAACAGTGATATGGGTTCTCCCGGCTTATGTATACTTTTTTGACACAGTTTGAAGATGATTTTAGAACAGTTATATGGCTTCTACCATTAATTAATACTTTTCAGACACAGTTTGATGATCCACATCCACCTCCATTT
Organism: Glandirana rugosa; assembly: GCA_018402905.1. Taxonomy (NCBI): domain Eukaryota; kingdom Metazoa; phylum Chordata; class Amphibia; order Anura; family Ranidae; genus Glandirana; species Glandirana rugosa. The sequence continues at coordinate 165,106 of BLSH010396944.1, forward strand.
TTGATTTTTTTAATGAAATTATTTTTAAAAAAATGCTTTTAGTTATTTCCCTGTCCCCATTTCTGTGTAGGGCACTTGTCCCACCCTTACCCCCATTTCCTTCCTTTTGCAGACCTCTAGGACTTTCCTTTTTGTGCCTAAAAGTTCGGGTCCCCATTGATTTCAATGGGGTTCGGGGTCTGGGACAAAGTTCGGGTTCTGTCCGGACCCGAACCTGGACTTTGTCCCGAAGTTCGGCCAAACCAGCAGAACCCAGACTTCCAGAAGTTCGCTCAACTCTAATTAAAATGTATTTAAAATATCCAGTGAAAACTGAATGAATATGTAAATAATTAGACCACTCATACATGAGAATACCATTCATGCAATGAGGCCCCGTACCATACAACATGAGGCCTGTCTGTAATCTGTATTTATATGTATGGCATTTCCATGTATGAGTGGTCTAATTGTTTACATATTCATTCAGTTCTTACTGGATATTTTAAATAAGTCTCAATAAAAATTTGAATTTTTATATACTTGGTTACTCTGATTGAATTGAACGTTTACCCATAAAATCCCCGGGGCTGTCCTTTTAGTCTTCTTTTCAATAACAGCCATAAGCCTTTCATTCATGGAGTCTGTCAGTTTCTTGATCTGTTGACAATCAACTTTTTGTGCAACAGCAACCACAACCTCTCAAACACTGTTCAGAGAAGTGTACAGTTTTCCTTCACTATAAGGCCTCATACACACGGCCTTTTTTGACGCCGGCGTTTTCTGGCGTTTTTTGCAGCTCTCCATGTTAGTCAATGGCCCCATAAAAATGCTGACGTTTTTGAGCTGTAGATGGCATCGGCGTTAGTGAGCTGAAACTAGAACTCACGGCCAGGGCGTTCTGAGGCTGTAACATTTTGGCATTTTTTGACGCCGACGCCACAAAACGCCAACTAACGCCAACAAACGCCAACTAATATTGTACCAGCGTTAACCGGCGTTTTTTGACGCCAACGTTTTTAGGTTGAAAAACAGCAGCGGGATGATTTTTTAATAAAAAACTCCGATTGACGCCGACGCTCACTAACACTCACTAACGCCGATGCATAACGCCGAAAAACGCAGATTTTTTTTCCTTGACGTCGGGCTCCACGTTTTGTTTATTTTTTAAGAAACATCCGTGTGTATGAGGCCTAAATCTCTTGTTTAAGAAGGGCCCACGAGTTCTCAATAGGGCTTAGGTCAGATAAGGAAGGGGGCCATGTCATTCTTTTATCAATAAGGCCTCATACACACGGGCGTATCTTTAAAAATAAACAAAACGTCGGGCCCGACGTCAAGGGAAAAAAAAAAATCGGCGTTTTTCGGCGTTATGCATCGGCGTTAGTGAGCGTCGGCGTCAATAGGCGTTTTTAAAAAAAAAATCATCCCTCTCAGAACGCGATGGCCGTGGGTTCTACTTTAAGCTCACTAACGCCAACGCCACCTACAGCTCAAAAATGCCGACGTTTTTATGGGGCCATTGACTAACATGGAGAGATGCAAAAAACGCCAGAAAACGCTGGCATCAAAAAACGTCTGTGTGTATGAGGCCTTAGACCTTTAATGGCTAGCCATGCAGTGAAGCTCTGGCCCGTTACTGATCCAGACACGGGCCCATCCATCTGATCTGTCAAGAGTCACTCTCATATCATCAGTCCATAAAACCTTTGAAATATCTGTCTTCAGATATTTCTTGACCAGGTGTTGAAGTTTCAACTAATGTGTCTTGTTCAGTGGTGGTCAGGTTTCAGCCTCCCTTACATTGGCCATGTCTCTGAGCACTGAACACCTTGTACTTCTGGGCACTCGAGGTAGGTTGCAGGTCTGGAATATTGACTTATTGACCCCAGATCCCTCCATAAAGAGTACCTGTCACATGCCTATTGCTTTCACAAGGATGTTTACATTCCTTGTGACAGCAATAAAAGTGATTAAAAAAAATACAGCAACAGTGTAAAAATAAAATAAATTAATAATGAAAGAAAAAAAAAATGAACATGCCCCTGCCCCCCTGTGCTCTCGCACCAAGGCAAACACGTGCGTCGGATCCGCACGCACACAAACAGAGATCATTCCATACATGTGAGGTATTACCACCAATGTCAGATCATGGGCAGTAATTATAGCACCAGACCTCCTCTTTAAATCTAAAGTGGTAACCTGTAAATGCTTTTAAAGCGTCACCTATGAATAGTAAAATGAATGTCGTTTGTCACGGTTCCATGGGCGTGCACAATTTTAAAGTGTGACATGTTTGGTATCTCTTTGCTTAGCATCTTTTATATTTTACAAAAAATGGGTTAAGTATTGTGTTTTTTAATTAAAATTCAAAACAGTGTATTTTTTCTTAAAAAATTGCATTTGGAAAACTGGTGCTCAAATACTGTGTAAAATAAAAAATGAAAACATTGCAAAACCCACTAATTTATTCTCTAGGACTTCTGCTTTAAAAAAAATATATAATGTTTAGGGGTTCTAAGTATTTTGTAGAAAAAAAAACATTGTTACATGTGAATAAAAAGGGCCAAAAAAAAAAAGCCTGGTCTTCAAGTGGCTTTAAATTAACCACAGTGCATAGCTGTTGTCTGAAATCCAGAGGAGCAGAGTGCTGTCTGAAGGAAACTTCCTTCCTCACTACATTACTAAGAAAGCATTTCTCTTCTTCCAAATGGTATATTAAAAAACAATAGCAGACACATGTAAGTAGCTTTTTACTGTACATACTTATAGTTAAGATAGGCACTTTGCTTTTATTTACATGACTACCTTGTGGTCTTTACCTTGGGGATTAGATAGCCCCTTAAGAAAGTGTCCTCTGTTGTGCAGTGTGGCAGTCCAGTTGGGACAATATCAGCAAATCGCTGGGTCTCATGGATTACGGCCTCAGTGTATGGCATCTTGGTTCGGTCTTCTACTGATGGAGAGTGTTGACCTATCACTTGATCAATCTCATTCTGGACTTTAACTGAAAATACATTTAAGATATTATTGCACTTAGTCAACTGAAATTATATGCAGTAGTAAATGTACATATAGATACAAAACAATCAAAGCTCAGTCTTCGACCATATGTTAAAGGTAAAATTGTTGATGCTTATTTACACTGCACACATTTATTGGTACGTAGAATACTCTGACAAAAGATCCAGGCCAAAATCAAAATATTCTTTTCTCTATTATTACCCATTATTTTTTGAAGGGCACCTAATGCATAGGTTGGGAATTAATAATTCGTTTTTAATAATCTGCAGACAAGTTTTCTGTAGTTGTATACAGTTTACAAACCCTGTTAGCACACTTCTGCTCCTCATTCCTATTACAGTATATAATCTAATCTTTCACTGTATGTGTTCAGACTTGTCAGTTGAGGTACCTATAGATAAAAGATGACAGTTTTCAAGTTTAAGATATATTCACAGACATTGCTGGCCAGGGTTTCCTATGGGAAATTGTGATTGGGTAGGAAAGAACTTCCGCTGTCGCTGTTGTATCCTTCTTGATGAACCAACTATGGAGCTTTCAGCAGATATCTCCTCTTCCCTCTACACAGGCTAGAACACTGGCTGTCATCTTGCAAGGTACAGAAGGTGTATACTGGCATTATAATGTTCAGTATATGCATAGCTCAATGGTGGCAACAGGGGGGTAGCTGAATATGTTACAGTACCAAAACAATTCTCTTAAGCACCCTTTTAGCACCCTCACCACCAGCACCAGTCACGCTACACTGTTTTGTACTGGATTTGCCAATCCAACCCAGTTCACTCAGAGCTCAGTATACAGCTCAGTATCACAAATCAAGGTATATAGCTCAACATCACAGATCAGGGTATATAGCTTAACATCACAGATCAGGGTATATAGTTCAACATTACAGATCAGGGTATAAAGCTCAGCCTAACAGATCAGGGTATAAAGCTCAGCCTCACAGATCAGGGTATACAGCTCAACATCACAGATCGGGATATATAGCTCAACATCACAGATCAGGGTATATAGCTTAACATCACAGATCAGGGTATACAGCTCAGCATCACAAATCAGGGTATATACCTCAGCATCACAGATCAGGGAATATAGCTCAGCAACACAGATCAGGGTATATAGCTCAGCCTCACAGATTAGGGTATACAGCTCAGTATCACAAATCAAGGTATATAGCTCAACATCACAGATCAGGGTATATAGCTCTACATCACAGATCAGGGTACATAGCTCAACATCACAGGTCAGGGTATATAGCTCTACATCACAGATCAGGGTACATAGTTCAACATCACAGGTCAGGGTATATAGCTCAACATCACAGATCAGGGTATATAGCTTAACATCACAGATCAGGGTATATAGTTCAACATTACAGATCAGGGTATAAAGCTCAGCCTAACAGATCAGGGTATAAAGCTCAGCCTCACAGATCAGGGTATAAAGCTCAGCCTCACAGATCAGGGTATACAGCTCAACATCACAGATCGGGATATACAGCTCAACATCACAGATCAGGGTATATAGCTCAACATTACAAATCAGGCTATATAGCTCAGCCTCACAGATCAGGGTATATAGCTCAACATCACAGATCAGGGTATATAGATCAACATTACAGATCAGGGTATATAGCTCAACATCACAGATCAGGGTATATAGCTCAACATCACAGACCAGGGTATATAGCTCAACATTACATATCAAGGTATATAGCTCAACATTACAGATCAGGATATATAGCTCAACATCACAGATCAGGGTATACAGCTCAACTTCACAGATCAGGATATAAAGTTCAACATCACAGATCAGGGTATATAGCTCTGAGGACGTTTGAGTCAGGGGATGCAGAGATGGGAAAGCTGGGGTTACACAGTCACTTATGGAACTACAAGTCTCAGTATGCCTTGTGAATCAGGGGACACAGTCATTTGTGGAACTACAAGTCTCGGTGTGCCTTGTGACTCACAAGGCACACCGAGACTTGTAGTTCTGCAAATGACTGTGTGCCCCCAGGTTGCTTATCTTTGCATCTCCTGCTGACTGAGTGAGGGAAGGATTAGTGTATGTGGAGCGGAGGGGCGGCGCGCGACTGTCAGAGTAGATTCAGTAGAGTGAGACGGAGTCAGCTAGCTAGGAGAAGAGGAGATAGAGACTGGTCACTCAGCCTGAGACCTATGGCGGTTTACAAACTGTTAGGAGCCATGTCGCTCAGCTCAGGAGTCACTGTCAGGCCTTGAATTCACCACGCGTCGGTAGGACTCGCACTCCATCTCAGTCCACTCCACACAGTGAGCCGGCGGGAAACCAGAAGTGATGCCGCGGTGCAGCAAAAAGCAACGCCCCCATCTTCCGGTCCCTACCATTAAAATAATAGCACACAGGAGCCAGAGACAAATCAGAGAGTGGGAGTGTTCAGGGAGCATCGCTTGTGCCCTGAACATTCCTTAAACATGGCCAAATCAGCTTCCCAGTTGCAATCAACTGATTGCAAGCTGGTAAACTTTCCATAGACCGATGTGTGTCCGGCTGTATTTTGTTTTTTTTAATAGCTTGGGGGGGGCGGCGCCAGTGCACCCCCTATGGATGGGCCACCACTGCGCGGGGGTCCCCCCCAATCCATACCAGGTCCTTTGGGTCTGGTATGGATTTTAACCACTTGCCCACCATACACCATCCTATGACATTTACTTTGAGTGGATATATCTGAATGATGCCTGCAGGCATCATCCAGATATAGTTTTTTTCAGCAGGCGATTCTCTGTAATGTGAAAGCAATCATAGCAGCTGTTCAGCCACTGCATAGAGGAGAGAACTGGGGACTTATAGACCCCAGACCTTTCCATAAAGAGGACCTGTCATGCCCCATGTAAATTGTCATGGGAATAAAAGTGATCAACAAAATAAATTTACGGGAACGTGTAAAAATAAAAAATAAAATAAACAATAACATTTTTTTTTTAAAGTGCCCCCATCCCCTCGTGCTCGCACGCAGAAGCAAAAACATGTGTAGGTGGCTCCCACATATGTAAACAGTGGTCAAACCACGCATGTGAGGTATCGCCTCGAACAGTAGAACGAGAGCAATAATTCTAGCCCAAGACCTCCTCTGTCATTTCACAAGCGTGCACAATTTTAATGCATGACATGTTAGGTATCTATTTACTCAGTGTAACATCATTCTTTCACATTGTACAAAAAAAATTTAGGTAAATGTGTTTTTTCTTTATATCATGAAAGTGTTTAAAAAAAAAAAAGAGTTTGAAGAAATGCTGTGCAAATATTGTGTGATATAAAATATTGCAACAACCACCATTTTATTCCCTAGGGTCTCTGCTAATATATATATATATATATATATATATATATATATATATATATCCAATGCTTGGGGGTTCTAAGTAATTTTCTAGCAAAAATCACAGTTATTTACATATAGGAGAGAAATGTCAGAATTGACCCGCAAGTGGTTAAGGGGAACCCCACGTCAAAATAAAGAAAAAAGTGGCGTGGGGTCCCCCCCAAATTCCATACCAGACCCTTATCCGAGCATGCAGCCTGGCAGGTCCGCAAAGGGAGGGGAATTAGCATCCACCCCCTCCTGAACCATGCCAGGCCACATGCCCTCAGCTTTGGGGCAGGGGGACAAGTGCCTCTGTTGATGGAGACAAGGGCCTCTTCCTGACATCCAATGCATGAAGGTAAAAAACCTTGAACTTCTACAACTACTTTAAAATTGGTACACACAGAATTTGATGCAGCTTTACAGATTAACCAATCATCTTCTAAATTCAGCTTGTTCAATTAGGCCCCTTTCACATTTGTGCAACGCGATTTTACCAAAATTGTTTTGCCACGATTTTCCCGCGATTTCGGATCAGTACGACTTTGGTCCGACTTTCTTGCAACTTTGGCACAATGAAAACATATTACAAAGTCGTACAGAAATAGTACAGAAATCGCATCTATATTATTCAAGTTGGGCTAAAGTAATGCAGGGACTACTTTGAAGTCATACAGATATGAACGGTACTCACTGGAAATAATGGCAAACGACTTGTCATGCGACTTTGCAGTCCCAAGTAGCAGGACAAGTCACATAAGTGTAAAAGAGGCTTAAAGCTTTGACAATGAAACCTAAAAGTTGATTGATTACTATGCACAGCTGCACCAGATTCTGTGTGCACCAATTTTAGTAAATCTTTCCCAATGCATTGTAGAAATTTATGACAGATTTTGTTAAAATCCACCACAGCTGTGGACAGGTGTTCAAACCTGCTGACCTGCTTGCTCCCACCATTTGTTGGATGATATTCTCCACCTCATGCTGCAACACTACATCTGGCCTTAATCAGTAAGGCCCCTTTCACACTGGGACCGCCCGATCGTCAGCAGTAAACCGCCGCTAATTTAGCGGGCGATCTACCGCTGTAATAGCAACGCTATGGCACTGCTATTCAGGCGGCAGCGCGGCACTTTAACCCCTCCACAAGGGGTTAAACAGGGGTTAAAAGTGCTGGCGCTCGGCGCTCCCGGAGCGGTGTACAGCCGCTTCGGGAGCGCTGCCCATTCAATCCAATGGCAGGGGCGGTGGTCCCCACATTCCTGAAAAATCATGCTTGCAGGAGTTTAATTTTACACAAGGCCTAGGGTGGCACTTTGCAGGGGGGCAGCACGAAAAGAGTCCCCGCTGGCTTGCACTACACTTATTGCCTATTCCTATGGGGCAGATTGGCCCGGGAGGCAAATCGGTCTAGTACCCCCATAAAGCGGCTTGGCAGGGCCGCCATCAGGAGGGGCAGCCCATACATATGTAGGGGACCCGAGTATCCCGAGGGCCAGGCGGCAGACCCCAACTAATGAGTTGTCCTGCTGCCCCATAGCCAAACAGGAAGCGTAAGGAAATCCCTGCAAATAAGGGGAATCCATTGCCCCCCCCCAAACCCTCAAAACTAGTGTCCTCATATTTAAATTAGAGGGTTGCACGAGTTTAGTCAGGCCTAGGGCAGCACAAAACCTAAATACACTGCTGGAGCCGCCCCAGTGTGAAAGGACACACTGGGTTGAATGGGGAGACTCTTTACAGGAGCTATTTTTAGCGCAATAGCGCCTGTAAATCGCCCCAGTGTGAAAGGGGTCTAATGGAAATTGGAAGCAATTCACTCAGTCAGTGCATTTGAAACCTGACATGGAAAGCTGCTTTTGTGTACGTGGATCTGATTACCTCTTACGGCTAGGCTTGTCCTTGGCACCTGTCTCTCGGCTCATCCTTGAAATCTAATAATTCTGGTTAAACATGAACTAACTTTGGATAATACTTTCTGTCTACCTGCCTGACCTTCATCTTGTTTGACTATGCTTATCTACTGCTAGCCCTGACCTCCTGCTGGTTCTGACCTTGTCTCTGCTTCTCTATGGCACTTTGTGCTGACCCTGAATGTGCTGTTACGTTGTCACCCCCAGTGAAAAAAATCCAGACAATGCATAATCCTGCATTCTCGTAAGAGTCTTCTCAGATTTTTAACCAGTTCAGCTCTTTGGACATTTGTAGACCAAAGAGGGAACCCTTAAACACAAGCTGAAGGCTGTTCAGCCAGCTTCCGACTTTAAAGTTAAAGTGATCCGGCATCTGTATAGCCACTGATCACTTACACAGAGCAGGCGGTACAGTGCCCCCCTTGTGGTTCCCAGGCTCCCCAGCTCTTACCTGGAGCCCAGGGCCACAATCGCTGACTTCAGGATGGAGAGCAGAAGGAGGCCGAGGCACATTCATGCCTTGATCTCCCCTGTACTGAAAGACAACGGAAGCGACAATGATTTAGTCACTTCCAGTTTCAGATCCTCTATATCCTGGCCAGTACAGCTAGGGTTGCCACCTCATCCCTTTAAACCCGAACACATATTAATTACACAGGTTCTGTGGCTGATTAAGGTGGTAATTAAACTCACTTGGTGCCTCATCTGCATAAAATTAGCCTCAGAACCTGTGTAATTCATATGTGTTCAGGTTTAAAGGGATGAGGTGGCAACCCTAAGTACAGCCAAGGGACACATCTAAGCATGCAGATCTGTGCTCAGGCTGTGAAGTGCAGGGGAGACATTGAAACCTATTAGACCCCTAATGTCTTCATAAAGAGTACCTGTCATCTGTCAGTGCTATCACATGGGGCTTTATTAACCCTTTGCGATGGCAATAAAGTAGAAATAAATGAACAAATTACATTTAGAAAGTTAAAAAACAATACAATTATAATAACGTTTATGTATTTTTTTTTTATTTTGCCATAACTCCTGTTGCCCCGCACACACCTGCCAACGCAAATGCAGCCCAGGGCACACCACACATGTGAGATATCACAGCGAATGTTAGAGTGAGAGCAATAATTCTAGCACAAGAGCTCCTGGTAAACTTTAAACTGATACGCTATAAGAGGGCTTTTAACCACCTCAATACTGGGCTTGTCACCCCCTTCCTTTCCAGACCAATTTTCAGCTTTTCGTGCTCTCGCACTTTGAATGACAATTACTCAGTCATATAGTAAGGTGTACCTAATGCGCTCCCGATGTACAATCAGCGCTTATGGAGGGCTAAAGAAAAAATTACTCAGTCATGCTACCATGCACCCAAATTAAATTTTTATCATTTTGTTCACACAAATAGAGCTTTCTTTTGGTGGTATTTATTCACCGCTTGTTTTTTAAATTTTTTTGCAATATAAGCGAAAAAAGAGCGAAAAACTACTTTCTGTTTTAAAAGAAATCCAATAAAATCAAATTGCGTCATAAATTTAGGCCAACATGTACTCTGCTACATGTCTTTGGTAAAAAATCCTGATAAGTGTATAATAATTGGTTTGTGTGATCAGACAGATGTGAGCAGATGATCATGTACAGATGTGCACAGATGATGACAGACGTGCGCAGATGATCACTGGGACAGATGATTTCACTGGGACATATGTGGGACAGGTGTTTTTACTGTGTGGGGACACTGTTTTTGGGGACACTAGCCTGGTGATCAGTGTGTAAAAAGCTGTAAAACACAGCTTATGCATTGCTCAACGGCCAGCTGCAGAGATCTGCTCTCCTTCACCTCCCTGACAACTTCCATGTGAGGAGAGGGAGAGCCAATCACCTAGCTCTCTATTTACATCACATGATGGCTGTGATTGGACACAGCCATCATGTGATTAGGAGGGTCAATCACAGAGCCCTCCCCCAGATCAATGCGCCATGTGTGGGTGACACAAGCGCATTGGATCGCATGGCCGTTCGGGCACCTGGCCGCGCGATCCCGCTCCTTCAGAGGGACATTCAGGAACGTCCACTCAGAAGGAGGAAATGCCCACCTGACTGTTTATGTGCAGTGGCAGTAGTTAAAGTGTCACCTATAGAGGTTTTTGGGTACTGTCATTTTTTTGCGCTATCACAGGCATACACAATTTTACGATTTGACATGTTTGGTATCTATTTACTCAATGCAACCTCATCTTTTATATTTTACCAAAAAAAGGGTGTTATATTGTATGTGTTTGCACTAAAAGTCATTTTATTTTTTCCTAAAAATGTTCGTTTGATAAACAGTTGTGCAAATATCATGCAGCATAAAAAATTGCAATTACCAACCTTTTATTCTACAAGGCCCCTGCTTTCAGAAAATATATAATGTTCTAGGGGTTTAAGTAATTTAATGGTCATAAATTAACATTTTTACATGTGTGCAAAATTGCTAGTTAACTAGTTACTGAACTAGTTAAAGTGTTTATAAAGGCTCAAGGTCTGTGCTGAACAAAGAAGGTTTTATGCATGAAGGTAAAAAAACCTTCTGTGTGCAGTAGCCTCCCCCAATACTTACATGAGCCCCATCGCAATCCAGCGATGCTCACGACAGCCTCGGCTCTCCGGCGACTCTCTCTCCTGTCAATCACAGCCAGGGAGCCAAAGAGAAGTGAGATGGGGAGGGGCAGAGAAGCGACTATGTGTCTGAATGGACACAGAGCAGTGGCTCTGCTCAGGTGCCCCCACAGCAAGCTGTTTGCTCTGGGGGCATTTGGCAGGAGGGAGAGGCCAGGCGTGTCAGTGGGGGACTTGAGAAGAGGAGAATTGGGGCTGCGCTGCGCAAAACCACTGCACAGAGCAAGAAAGGATAACATGTTATAGAAAGAACTTGCCTTTAATAACATTTAAAATACCTGTTTTCCGTTCGCTAATGCTATGCCCTCTCTCCTACTGGATGCAGCGTGGAAGTTTTAGTTTGACCCTGGACTCCAGGTAGACATTACCATCTATCGGCCATTGACACCGGGAAGGAGGAAGACTTGCTGGGCTTTCAGAGCCATTTTCCTATTAACAGTCAGTGCCACAAAGATCCAAACTTTGTGCCTGCAGCAGCTCATCATCCATCCATCCAGCTGCACCCTTTCAGGACTGTGCCTCCACCACAGGCTCACCCTTTCCCACGAACCCCCATATATAGTGTATATGTTTGATTTTTATACTTTTGTGAGGATTCATTTTTATAACTTTTTTTGTAATTTAACCTTGTTGGAACTTACTATACCAGAGTGGTCATGCTATCTTCCTCTCTTCCCTTTTTGTTTTACAGATGGAGTCCCATCTCCGTTTTGACAGCAGCACCCCTAGGTCATCAGTTCCTTTTGTCTAGTTATAAGGGCTATCCACTCATTATTGTATTATTATGGTCTATATCATTGCCTTTGTTTATTCTATGGGTTATTTTTTTTAACATTGTCATTTACATTTCCCATGAGTGGTTGAGCGCTGATAGCCTAGCGCCATTCTTGGCGTTGGGGAAATAATAATTTTTTATTTTTAGGTTGGACGTTTTAGTTTGCTTCACCTGCCAACTGCCCCAAAGCGAGTGAGGGGAAGCGGGGAATGCATAACCCCGCCCCCTCATTTCACACTGCCATTTAGTGGCAGTTTACAACAGCTCAAACTTTCAAAGTTATAGCTATATAAGTATAATACTATAGCTTAATGGAGCGCAAATAAAGTGTATGCCATATGAGGGTGGGAGGTTGCATTGTGCAGGGGAGGCGGCTGCAGCAAAATGCACATTTGTCTGTGTAGACAAAAATCCTTGCATCGGCCCAGCCTATCAGTCTACACGGCCTGAGGAAGGGGAGTAGTCCCCGACAACGCGTCGCCGGAAGTTGCCCAGCGGAACCGGACGTGATGACACACTCCTCCAGACGAAGACCAGGAAGTGCCGGAAACCACTGTTTCTTCCTTGCATACTCTGGAGACAGCCTTCACTCTTTCCTTTTGTGACAGCAACAAACTTTATGGACACTAAGCCCGCAGTGGCTGACACTGCAACGCGATTTGCACTACTACCTTTGTGAGTACCTTTGCATTTCCTGTTACAATAAAAATTTACGGTTTACACTTAGAGGCGTGCCTGCCTTTTCCCTTTTATCAGTATGTTCAACATCCTAACTTGGGGGTGTGGCCTGACGCGAGCGACGACGGACGTGTCCCTGAGCAGCTCAGTGTCTACCCGGGAGCATCCATCGGCATCCAAGCTACAGCTGGTCTGGTGAGACTTACATTCCACCAGGGTTTGTTCCCCACACTCTTTGCCACAGCCTGAGCTAAAAACTGAGCAAAAGAGGTGACCCGTTCAACAGATAATTTAAGCCGGGGCGACAATCATCCTTTCCAGATTGAGGCTTGCCTTCACAGAGACTCTCTGATAACCAGCCATCCGCCCTAAACAAACTTTTGAACAATATTGTTGGGATAACCCCTGCCATCCAATCACATCCATAGTCTCTTTGAGGGCATACAATCCACGCCCTGCCGAGGCCTCCGGTGCAGCCTATTGAGGCCTAGTCAGCCACCATCTTACAGGCCGCAATCCGGCCGTTCTAGCAAAACCCATCCCGGAAACACCTCTGACACAGCCAATATACCATCCGCTGGCTCCACCTCCCAGCAATCAACGCTATGAATTATTTTACTCTTTAAAAACAGCTACCTAGACTATGCACTTTCATTTTTGGGCCTAGGATTGGCAGCCATCTTGGTACATCCAAAAATAATATATGTTCATTCAGCTCAGTTGTTGCTCCGTTAACTTCTCTCATTAAATACAACACCCTTAGTCCATGTTGGACATCTACAGGTAAAAACCCACACAGAGGTGGCCAGAGGCTCTGTGCAGATGGAAGCCTGAGACCCAGAGGCAGGGGGCATAACGATAGGGGTTGCAGGGGTTGCAATTGCAACCGGGCCCCATGGTCCAGGGGGAGCGTGTGCCTCACTTGTACACCTGAATAGGAGGGATGGCGGAGGTGGCATTTAGAAGACCCAATCTCCTCCATTTTCCTCTATCCAGTTTACTTGTCTTCTGCTGTTCCCAGGGTCCCTGTGTGCTTCCCTGCCCCCCCCCCACCCCACAGAGCTGCTGTCTTCCCCCCTCCTCTCTCCTGCCAGTTGCTGTAGAAGATGTGTCATGGTGGAGAGATGGGAACGGGTCGGTAAAGTTGTCAGTGATTGGTACCAATTGGTTCATTCATAACTGAAGCATAGTAAACTGTTCTTACTATACTTAAGTTTCTGAATGAATGGGAGGCTCAGTGCACAGCTATTCCTGTCCATTCATTCTGTGCAGCTGAGGCTACCCAGATGGAAATTGAGAGCTGAGGTTTGTTTAGACCCAAGATATCTCATCAAAGCCCCCCAACAGAGCTCCTAAAAAAAATTGAAATAAATTGAAAAAATAAAATTGTAAAAAAAAAAAAAAATGAAATGGTAAAAAAATAAATAAAATTAAAATAAAAATTAAAAACTACTGACACCAGTGAGGGAACTATCAGGATTGCAAAGGTTGCAATTGTGACCGGGCCCTGGCATTTCACCATCATGGGAAGGCCCGAAGATGGCAGAAAGGGGGCCCGCTGCAGAACTTGTGAAAGGGCCCGCTGTGGTACCGTAATAAAGGGACCCGCGATAGGAGTAAAGGGACCCAGGATCAGTGGGAAGAGGGAAGGACCCTGGTCCTTCATAATTTATTGCACCGGGGCCCTGAAGGTTATAGTTACGCCTCTGCCCAGAGGAGTGATAAAGACTAGTCCCTGATCGAGTTATGGAGAAAAAACAAAAGGGGGGGATCACAGAACCGAACCTTGTGCTCCTCATCTACCCCAGCTGGTAAGCAGATCTCCGAAATATTTAAAAAATATAAATACAAGAACAACAGCAAAGGAGGCAAGATGGCAACAGCACATGGAGGGAAGGAAGAAGAGGAATACGCACAAAATATGACGCACTTCCGGTCTCCTAACCAGTGACGCCCGTGGAGCACAAGTGGAACGTACGCCGCGTGGCTTACCAGGAAGAGCGCAGAGGAACTGACTATTCTTTTTGCCTGTGTAAATTGTGAACACTGTAAATGGAATTTTTTACTTGCGCTAATAAAAAGTGGTTACAGTACTTCACTATGTATGCCTCTTTCTCTTATTCAACCCGGTTGGAGGGAAACTGACAGCTTATCTGGCACGGCAACATCTCCATTTAGGTTATCCTTATTCCATCCTGGGATCTATCACCAGAAACAAGCCTGTTTGACCCCAGACTGCGAAGCTGGTGGTCAATTATTTCTGGTGAGCAGGAGTATAATAGGGGAGTGTGGATCACAGCACACGTTTACATTTGGAGCACATCAGCACTATGTTGTTTGATTGGAGCACTGAGCACCTTCATCATATTGAAGCACTTTATTTGACTAAAATAATTGTTTAGGACTTTTCTATTGCACTTTAATATATGCTCATGGACTAATTTTCGATGAACGTGATTTATGAATTTGTATGATTAATTAATTGGTTGCACTTTTTATAACTCATTTTATCACAGTATATAGTACATGTTAACGCAATTTTTAAGGGGTAATAGATAGGGGTCCTAAAGCGCTGTATTATTGGTTAACATTGAGAAGAGGAATAAGATGACATCTCCCTGTCTGCATCTGAGGATTCGGTAAGAGATCTTAATCAGACAGACCATCCACTAACATACACTGACATGATGGAGATAGCCGCAGACATAAATAAATCATTCTCAGGGGCAATCACTGACCTCAAAGCTGATTTACTGTTACTCGCAGAACAAACAGCCACACAGGAAAGGGCATGAAAAAGAAGGGACAAAGCTCTACAGACTGAAAGATGTCACTACCTCTCACTCCTTGCATATGATAGAAATGAACAGACAAATCAAAGATCTCGATAATCGTGGGAGGAGACATAATATTAGAATCAGAAGCATCCCAGAAACAATAACCTCTGAAGAAATGAAACCCGCACTGTGCTCCATTTTTAACAATCTCACAGATAGACCTGCAGAATCACCCATTGATTTCGACAGAGGTCATAGAACATTCAGACCAAGAGCTCCAGAAGGTATGCCTCACAGAGACATCATTTGTTGTCTAACCAATTTCTGCCTAAAGGTGGAAATACTCCAAAAAGCCAGACAAAATAACTCTGTCATATTCAACGAAGTGGAAATACAACTATTCCAGGATCTCTCACCGATAACGTTAAAAAATAGAAGAGAACTCAAACCCCTGCTTGCAAAACTGCGTGAAAAAGAAATCACATATAGGTGGAAATTTCCATTTGTCTTACACAAGCCAATTATAATGGTAAACAGCACCTACTCAGAGTTCCAGATGACCTACCCAGTTTCTGTGAAAACCTACAAAACGAGCTAGTAGATCTACCAGACTGGTACGCTGAATTCCGCCTACCTCCCTCCATCAACTACGCTCCTCAAAATTCACCTCTGAAATCCCCGAACCTAAAAGGGAAAACATGTAGAAACACAAACCAAGGGAACTTTAACTCCCCTTCAGCAAAAACACCAAGAGTCTAAAGAAAATCCTTAACCAACAAACTTGAACCCTGACTGCCTATATCATACTGTGATCTTCAAAGTCTCTGCAGATATAAAATCATTTTCATTTAGCTACTGTAGAACTCAATGTCAATAACTCTTTCTTTTTCTGACTAATTACATCTCAATATACAGGAAAATGAAGTTCCAGATCCTTCCACCAGATGGCTTCAAAGCCCAACACACAGGATATGTAAGTAATACATAAAGAAAACAGTTTACTCTTCATAAAGAAGCCCACAACGACTATGGTTCAAGAGCTACCTTATTTGTTTTATGATAATTGTACTTCCTCTGGATTATTGATCCAACTTAATTAATATAAAAGTACTATGAGCCTAACATGAACATTCCAATCGGTAATTACAGTCGCATCGAACTGTCATATCCTATAAATTATAAAAGAATCTCCTAACTCACCACTAGAGGGATCCCAAGCCATGCAAGAAGGTCAATACGAATGAGAAAAAACATAAAACTGTCTCCTTTATAGACACTCCTAAAGTAGCTGAAAGCTCTCTTTACACTTTCAAAATGATTCTTATTAACCTAGGACATTAACCCTGTATCTTTGTTATACAATGGACTATAAGGTCATTAAGTCTAAGAAGCTACAGGTACGACGATCACTTAGACAAAGCCTAACAGGCAGAAGCAAGAGATCTCAGAGATTATCCATTCGGGCTTGAAGGTAACAAGAAACCAAGAACAGCAGGTAAGCAACTATATTTCCCATTTTATAATACAAGCTAACCAAGAGGAGGCTTCCTCTGGACTAACATAACCCTGAGGATCATATCAAGAAACACCTAATAATAATACAGACAACATAAAAGAGAACGGACTCGAACACAACAAAGTTCATATATGGAGGCGTTTCCACATCTATTGGAATTTTATTTCCAAAAGAACTCTCACTGAAACAATGCCTTCTGACTTCAAGATCACTAAACGGACATCTAGGAATCTTGGATTCTTAGAATACTTACCTTCTGGGGTATCCGTTTATGGCAAATTCATAACCCAGAACACAAGTGACTTTGGCTTACAATACAAACCAATTAACCTTACCTGGCCCAGTAAATAGAAATTTCAGGAGAGACTCCTACGATTAAGAGGGTGTCTAAGCTCTAACTTTAGAGATTTTGTTACTTATTGTTACATGTTTTGAAGATACCTTGTTGGTTTCATACCACAGTTGTATATTCATAAGGTAATTCTGAAAGTTACAGAAAGGTTGATGTTTGTTTAAAATATGTTTAAAATGATTCTTGGTTAACATTCAAGGGTCCTAGACAAACCCTAAACCATATTACAACAACTCCTCTATTAAGGTCTCAGGTTGCTGACTATAGTCCAGCAAACACCTACTCCCTTTTTAGACCTTCCTCGCAGAAGCGTCTCCCACTTCCCCCTCACCAAAGTATAAAAATTTATTTTAAGAGAAATAACTTAGAATAAAACAAAATAACTTAAATTACATTAGGATATCGACCCACTAAACAGTTGTACGGTTCAGGGGTTTGGTTACATAAGGACTAACTCAGCCCTATCCCTTCACCTCATTCCGCCTTTTTGACACTAAAGAAAAAAACATTCAAGATTTCTTACAAAATAGTCAAATCCTGTCACTTACAACAGAAGATAGAGAACAATTCTAAAAACCCATTACAACGAACAAATTCCTTGAAGTAATTAGAGACTTTAAAAATGAGGAAAAGTTTCGGGGCTGACGGCTTCACATCTCAATATTGTAAAACATACAATGGAACAAAAGGAACGTTCAGTGTAGTACCATAAACACCCTTAATGATGCGACAGTCGCCATGTCCCAGAAAATAGTAGAACAAAAAATGTGGTTTTGGTGGGATTGTGTAGGCAATAGTCGCAAAAAGGTGGTTTAATATAAAATTGTGTTTATTGAAATCAATCCTTAAAATTATTCATAACAAAAAAATTAATTTGAGATACACTTGATACAAAAGTACATAATACAGCAAAAAGTTTTAGTTCACTAAACACCCAGTATACGACCACATTGAACAATAAGGTTAGTGATTACCACTATGAAATAGATATACCATGGAACAAAACGAACGTTCAGTGTAGTACCATAAACACCCTTAATGAAGATACATTAATCACCATAATGAAGCTGCCATAAATTGCAGCGAATATCACAGGTGGGAGTAAATAGCAGCCAGTATCACAGGTGGGGGTAAATTGCAGCCAATATCACAGGTGGGGTAAATTGCAGCCAGTATCACAGGTGGGGGTACTTTGCAGCCAGTATTACAGGTGGGGGTACTTTGCAGCCAGTATCACAGGTGGGGGTACAAGTCCCGCACTTACCCCATCTAATATTCAGGCAGACAGTGTGCAGAGATCAGCATGTGGACAAGCGGGCTGTTGGTGTGCAGAGATCGGCATGCAGACAAGCGGGCTGTCAGTGTGCAGAGATCGACAAGCGGGCTGGAGCCTGTCCCCATCAGTCCGTCGCTCGTCGGTCTACGTGGGAGCCGGAGTCACGTCCGCTGCCACAGTGACCCGCCCACGGCATCCAATCACACTGAGCCACAGGCTCAGGGCAGCCAATAAGACTATGAATGTGTGCCTGTTCAGCGCACATCCATAGTCTTTAATGGCTGACCAATAGGCTCACTCAGGTGACAGCCAAGGAGCCGAAAAAAAAAAAGTCAATGTACCGGCGCCTCCTGTAGGGGCCGGGCTGACTTTTTTTTTTCTTCTTAGCTAACGGGGAGGCGACACCCAAGCGCCCCTTATAGACCGGCCGCCCCTGACCCCAGACACATCAGCACTTTTTGAAGCCAATTTCAAACCCGGATTTTAAAAGCTGGAATACCAGACATTTTTTCTTGGTTTGATAGAGCATCTATAATAAAAATGGCAGTACTCCCCAGGCTTTTATACTTCTTTAATGCCTTACCTATAAAAATACCAAACTCTTTCTTCAAGAAACTAACATCCTTACAAAGAAAATTGTATCTGGGCAAACAAGAAACCCAGAACTAAACTTAGTTTCCTCACACATTCCAATCCAAAGGAAGGTATGGGATTACCGGATTTCCAAAAATACTATTACGCCACTAGGGATGGGCCGAACACCCCCCCCCCCTTTGGTTCGCACCAGAACATGCAAAAAATGTGTGCTAACATTCAAACACACTTATCGGAATATGGAAGCCCCCTTTATTAAGGGGGCCTCCATATCCTGGCCCCCCCATGTGAATTGGTATCGGGTACATCGTACCCCTACTAATTCACCAAAGTGTCAAAAAAGAAAAAAACACAGGAGACAATTAGGGACAAGTCCTTTATTAAAAAAATAAATAAATAAGTGTCCCCTGTTGTAATCCATCATCAATCATGGCGCGCGACGGACCCGAAAAAAAAAGTCGCATCAGCTCCTCCTCCATGGGAGGGCTCCCGCCGACTGAGTGCTTTTTGCTTTGACAGTATATTTATATGGAAGGGCGGGGTCACCCGGTGACATAAGAGTGTGACCCGCCCCCACTGACGTCACATCATGTCAGAAGGGGCGGGGTCACACGCTTACATCACTGGTGGCCCCGTCCTGCCATATAAATAAACTGTCAAAACAAAAAGTGTGCAGACGCGGGAGCCCTCCCAACGGGGAGGAGCTGTGCACGCCGTCTGCGCGCAATGCATTATGGGGTGCTCCGCAGTGGTGAAGTCGCTGTAAACGCCCCGTAATGTTCTAAATTCGACGAACGGACGAACGCCCAATGTTCGAGTCGAACTTACGTTTGACTCGAACTGCGGGCCCATCCCTATACGCCACACACATCACAAGAATTATTGACTGGCACTGCCATAACCATAACAAGGACTGGGTCAATATTGAAATTACAGGTATAGAGCAAAATCTGCTATACTTTCCATGGAATTTATATTCTAAGTACGTTAAAGTGTTGAACCTTCACCCACTAATAAAATCAAATTTAGAAATCTTCCATAAATGCTCAATAAAATATGGACTGGCTACAGTCCCAGGCCCACTAACCCTGATCTTCAACAATCCAGATTTCTTACCAGACATGGGAAAAGAAAATATCCCAAGACCCCAACTGAGTAAATCCCTTCTTTCATCTCATTACTTTCATAATGGTAACATAAAGAAATACAACTCCTTTACGGAAGAGTTTTGGGGGATCATTTCCTGGTTTTTAGTTCTATCTGCAATTTCACAATTTTCTACAAAATAGTAAACACAAAATTGCATATACTAACCCCTTAACAAATCTAGAAACAATTTGTTACAATAGAACCCCTATTCACAAAACCACCTCCTTAGCTTATTCTTGGCTACTACAGGAGAAGCATGAAGGAAGCAATCAGTACAAGAAAGCATGGGAGTCCGAACTCAGCACAAAAATTACTGACACATAATGGGAAAAAAGCTTGCATTCTTGCACACAAATGCTCCCTTAGCACTAAATTACAAGAGATTTCTTACAAATTGCTCACCCGGTGGTACATTACAGCACAGAAAGCACAAACCTATGCTGGAGATGCAAAACAGAAGAAGGTACCTTTTTGCATATTTTCCAGATATTTTAAATGAAATTCGAGGACATTTGTTTTTTTTATTGGCAAATAGTAAATTATTTTATAAGCATATTTTCCTCAAATGATATAAGCAGTGCATGTGGTATGTGTTTATGTAATGATTGTATGATATATATATATATATACGTTAATTTTGGAAATCATTTCATACCAGCCCCATAGCATTATTATACCAGCCCAACCACATAACGTCATTATTTTCTTGTTCATAAAAGGGAAAACCATGCATTTTAAAGCACATTTCATGAGTGTATTATACTCACCAGTGCCCATCAGCGCAGCCTCGTCAGTGCCCATCAGCACAGGCTCGTCAGTGCCCATCAGCGCAGCTTGATCAGTGCCAATCAATGCAGCCTGATCAGTGCCCATCAATGCAGCCTCACCAGTGCCCATCAATGCAGCTTCATCGGTGCCAATCAGCTCAGCCCCACCAGTGCCCATCAGTGTAGTCTCATCAGTGTCCATCAGTGCAGCCTGATCAGTGCCCATCAATGCAGCCTCACCAGTGCCCATCAGCTCAGCCTCATCAGTGCCCATCAGCTCAGCCTCATCAGTGCCCATCAGCTCAGCCTCATCCATGCCCATCAGTGCAGCCTCACCAGTGTCCATCAATGCAGCCTCACCAGTGTCCATGAGCTCAGCCTCATCAGTGCACATCAGCTCAGCCTCTTCAGTGCCCATCAGTGCAGCCTCACCAGTGTCCATCAATGCAGCCTCTCCAATATCCATCAATGCAGTCTCACCAGTGTCCATCAATGCAGCCTCACCAGTGCCCATTAATGCAGTCTGTTCAGTGCACATCAGCTCAGCTTCATCAGTGCCCATCAGTGTAGTCTCGCCAGTGCCCATCAGCTCAGCCTCATCATTGCCCATCAGTGCAGCCTCACCAGTGTCCATCAATGCAGCCTCACCAGTGTCCATCAATGCAGCCTCACCAGTGTCCATCAATGCAGTCTCACCAGTGTCCATCAATGCAGCCTCACCAGTGCCCATTAATGCAGCCTGTTCAGTGCCCATCAGATCAGCCTCATCAGTGCCCATCAGCTCATCCTCATCAGTGCTCATCAGTGCAGCATGATCAGTGCCCATCAATGCAGCCTCACCAGTGCCCATCAATGCAGCCTCACCAGTGTCCATCAATGCAGCCTCATTGGTGCCCATCAGCTCAGCCTCACCAGTGCCCATCAGTGTAGTCTCATCAGTGTCAATCAGTGCAGCCTAATCAGTGCCCATCAATGCAGCCTCACCAGTGCCCATCAGCTCAGCCTCATCAGTGCCCATCACCTCAGCCTCATCATTGCCCATCAGTGCAGCCTCACAGTGTCCATCAATGCAGCCTCACCAGTGTCCATCAATGCAGCCTTACCAGTGTCCATCAATGCAGTCTCACCAGTGTCAATCAATGCAGCCTCACCAGTGCCCATTAATGCAGCCTGTTCAGTGCCCATCAGCTCAGCTTCATCAGTGCCCATCAGTGTAGTCTCATCAATGTCCATCAGTGCAGCCTGTTCATTGCCCATGAATGCAGCCTCACCAGTGCCCATCAGCTCAGCCTCATCAGTGCCCATCAGTGCAGCCTCACCAGTGTCCATCAATGCAGCCTCACCAGTGTTCATCAGCTCAGCCTCATCAGTGCCCATCAGCTCAGTCTCATCAGTGCCCATCAGTGCAGCCTCACCAGTGTCCATCAATGCAGCCTCACCAGTGTCCATCAATGCAGCCTCACCAGTGCCCATTAATGCAGCCTGTTCAGTGCCCATCAGCTCAGCCTCATCAGTGCCCATCAGCTCAGCCTCATCAGTGCTCATCAGTGCAGCCTGATCAGTGCCCATCAATGCAGCCTCACCAGTGCCCATCAGCTCAGCCTCATTAGTGCCCATCAGTGCAGCATCACCAGTGTCCATCAATGCAGCCTCATCAGTGCCCATCAGTGTAGTCCCATCAGTGTCCATTGGTGCAGCCTGATCAGTGCCCATGAATGCAGCCTCACCAGTGCTCATCAGCTCAGCCTCATCAGTGCCCATCGGATCAGCCTCATCAGTGCCCATCAGTGTAGCCTCACCAGTGTCCATCAATGCAGCCTCACCAGTGTCCATCAGCTCAGCCTCATCAGTGCCCATCAGCTCAGCATCATCAGTGCCCATCAGTGCAGCCTCACCAGTGTCCATCAATGCAGCCTCACCAGTATCCATCAATGCAGCCTCACCAGTGTCCATCAATGCAGTCTCACCAGTGTCCAACAATGCAGCCTCTTCAGTGCCCCTTAATGCAGGGTGTCTTTGGGAAATAGATGTATGCATGCTGCCAGCATTGCTGCCAAGGTTGAAGGGGTGGGGGGTCAGCCTGTCAGTGCTCAGACCATACGCTGCACACTGCATCAAATTGGTCTGCATGGCTGTCATTCCAGAAGGAAGCCTCTTCTAAAGATGAAAAGAAGAAAAGAGGCGCCTCTAAGTGCAGACTTTAAAAACAGTTTATTAAAACCAACAATTGGCAACTCACATGAGACAGAAGATAAAAGGCACATGAGCAGGTCCT
>BLSH010396944.1:188501-199387 GCA_018402905.1 Glandirana rugosa
CCGTGACTACTACGACTCGACTACCCGTGACTACTCCGACTCGACTACCTGTGACCACTCCGACGTAACTACCTGTGACCACTTGTAGTCCCATCAGTGTCCATTGGTGCAGCCTGATCAGTGCCCATGAATGCAGCCTCACCAGTGCTCATCAGCTCAGCCTCATCAGTGCCCATCGGATCAGCCTCATCAGTGCCCATCAGTGTAGCCTCACCAGTGTCCATCAATGCAGCCTCACCAGTGTCCATCAGCTCAGCCTCATCAGTGCCCATCAGCTCAGCATCATCAGTGCCCATCAGTGCAGCCTCACCAGTGTCCATCAATGCAGCCTCACCAGTATCCATCAATGCAGCCTCACCAGTGTCCATCAATGCAGTCTCACCAGTGTCCAACAATGCAGCCTCTTCAGTGCCCCTTAATGCAGGGTGTCTTTGGGAAATAGATGTATGCATGCTGCCAGCATTGCTGCCGAGGTTGAAGGGGTGGGGGGTCAGCCTGTCAGTGCTCAGACCATACGCTGCACACTGCATCAAATTGGTCTGCATGGCTGTCATTCCAGAAGGAAGCCTCTTCTAAAGATGATGCACAAGAAAGCCTGCAGACTAAGGACATGGATTACTGGAACCATGTCCTGTGGTCTGAAGAGACCAAGATAAACATATTTGGTTCAGATGGTATCAAGCGTGTGTGACGGCAACCAAGTGAGGAGTAGAAAGAGAAGTGTGTCTTGCTTACAGTCAACCATGGTGGTGGAAGTGTCATGGACTGGGGCTGCATGAGTGCTGCCGGCACTGGGGAGCTACAGTTCATTGAGGGAATCATGAATGCCAACATGTACTGTGACATACTGAAGCAGAGCATGATCCCGTCCCTTCGGAGACTGGGCCGCAGTGCAGTATTCCAACATAATAACGACCCCCAAACACACCTCCAAGGCAACCACTGCCTTACTAAAGAAGCTGAGGGTAAAGGTGATGGACTGGTCAAGCATGTCTCTAGACCTAAACCCTATTGAGCATCTGTAGGGCATCCTCAAATGGGTGGTGGATGAACGAAAGGTCTCTAACATCCACCAGCTCCGTGATGTCGCCATGAAGGAGTGTAAGAGGACTCCATTGGCAACTTGTGAAGCTCTGGTGAACTCCATGTCCAAGAGGGTTAAGGCAGTGCTTTGGTGGCCACAAAAATATTGACACTTTGGGCCCAATTTGGACATTTTCACTTAGGGGTGTAGTCACTTTTGTTGCCAGTGGTTTAGACATTAATGGCTGTGTGTTGAGTTATTTTGAGGTAACAGCGAATTTACATTGTTATACAAGCTGTACTCTTACTACTTTATAGCAAAGTGTCATCTCTTCAGTGTTGTTACGTGAAAAGATATAATAAAATATTTACAAAAATGTGAGGGGTGTACTCACTTTTGTGAGATACTGTATATATGTGTGTATATATATATATATATATATATATATATATATATATATATATATATATATATATATATGTATATATATATATATATATATCCGTGTTCTCCCTTGATAGTGGCTGGAAGTTGTGGTTCATCCATTCACATTGCCCTCAATCACATCCATACCGCATCCAGATTCAGTAAGCAGGCTGGAACTTTGTTATGTTATTTTATTTGGGGGAAATAACTTGGAAAAGGATTGGGGTGTTGTGGGATGCCCCAGAGAATTAGTTCATCATCTGGACCAAACTATATACATCCTCCGTGTATATACAACTACATCTTCCTCCAGCTCATCACTTGCTGCATTACACTCCTTTCCCTCACTCCTGCCCACTGCTTGCGTTACTCTCGAGGCCTGGAAGGAAATTTACCAGCCGCAGATTAGCATGGCCTCCGGTCCACCCATTACAGGTAGGATCACTGTTGTGTAGACAAAAAGAACAGTTCTACTGTGCTAGCTGGCCTGATGGACTACTGCTCCCAGCCCATCCTCTTCAGGACCCCTCCTGGCTGCACTGGTCCTCTCCACTGCCGACATGACTTCCCAGTTCTTGACTGACTTCTGCATCCTTCTCAGACTGTCGCTCACCCCAATCTGCTCCAACATGCTTCTACAGTTTCCCCAGGTTGTGTGTCACTCACCACTCTGACTTGTAGTTCCTCCCAGAGATCTCTCCAGATAGTGCTCTCTCTCTCCACTGTCTTTTCCCCTCCCTTGTGTCTGCCACCAGGATCTTCCACCTCCTGGCTACACCCAAGCTCTCCCTGGCCAGGGTCACCCCTGACTGGGGGCTCCCCTCACCACACAGCCTCCATACTATCACATCTCTGTAACTCCACAGCTCCGCCACCGAACTCCTCCCAGACTGACCCAGCCCTGGGTATATGAGAAGGCCTGCCCCCTGCCAATCCAGATTGGGGCGTCAGGGCTCCCCATGACACTCCAGATGATGACACCTATTGTACCACCTTCAATCTGGAAAGTTCCAGTCCTTTCCAGAAGAAGGTAGGATGGTATAGTGACATCATCTGATGGACTGTCCCAGTCTTACCCAAACCACGCCCAGTCCAGAATCAAAACAACCAGGCTTGCAAAACACACCACATCTAAATTCTAAATGTACCTTACCTAACAAAATAATTACTTCTAGCACCTACCTACAGGTAGAAGGTGCTACACTATATATATATATATATATAGTGGCACAGGGGTGTTTAGCTTTCATGGTAGATGCGCTTTAGTTAGTTCACGCCAGCCAGGATCTCTGGCTTTGCAACAGTGAGTTTATCAATGACAATGTCTCTTTGACACTTCCAGTCAACATTACTTTTTCAAGTCATGGACAAAATCTCTGCCGTGTGTTCACCCTCATCTGGTCCTTCTATCTCTTAAGGGTTAAGCTATGCAGCAGCCACCACACCTTCAGCTACAGGCTGTTCTGCAGTCCCCTCTGCTGACACCTTATTTTTGTGCATAAAAACCTTTTCTATCAAGGAGATCATGTATTTATCCCAACTATCCCAATCCATTGCATGTGTGCTCCCTTCACCGATACTCCTCAGCACCGATCCATCTGCCCAAGGAGACACATGCAAACAGACGGGCTTAGTTGCAGACTCATTACACAAATCATTATGAATCATATCAGACTTCGGTAATACAGGCTTTAACTCAACAGCTTCAATAAACCACATCCACTACCTTACTTGGGTGGCGCTTCATAAACCTCACATATCTTTGCATTTTCCCCAGGTGGTATTAACTCATTATGTACCGGCACATTTTCAGTATTGGCAGATTGCACTAACACAATCCCATTAAAAGGTGCAGTTCCACTCTGTCCCACCTGAGTGACATCGCATTTGTCCAGGGCAACCCCCGAATCCCATACATGAAGTTTCCTGGAGATTTCCAGGGACAACTGTGCTGTTTTACCACCCGTTGCTATGGGCAATGGCCCTTCTTTAACCGCAGCGTTTGCTTTACCATGGTTGTAGAGATGTTGATATTGCGCAATCCGTAAACTAAAGTGCCAGAAAAAAATATTATTGTATCCCCAGATCTCATACAATGTTCAGACATTCAATTCTAAAGTGACTACGTGCACAAATTCATTAAGTCCAATATTGGATCAAAAGTGACAAAAAAACATATACACATAAATATAGTGATGCATTATTAACATGTGAACAAATAAAGTGAGTGAATCAGTATGTTAGAAAATAAGAAAAAAGAAAGAAAAAATATTCTGATATTTCCTGTGTGCAAATAGATCAAACTATTTCCTGGTAAATCTCATTCCATACACCATTCATATGTCCATATATTTCTTATATCTATGTAGCAACTTCCTTATACAGTAGTCCCAATTATTCCATCAAAAGTGACTGAGTGCTCCAAAAGTGCTTCAACAGATCAATAAAGTGCTCAAATCGTGCAGTTGGAGCCGATCTGGTGGGTCTCTTTGCACACCGCCAAAGGGGCTTCTATGCTGGTGCTATCCCCACTCGTGCTCCCAGAACTCTCACCTAGATACAGTTAAAATGCGCCTTTGAGTAATCACCAATCACATAAAATGAATTGCCTTCTCCTTTAAGGGCGTCACTATGCACTCTCCACTCTTATCTGCAGGACCTCCACTGAACTCCGCTGACACTTGGCGCTCACATATGCCCTAGTCAAACCTGAAGTCCCAGCTGTTTAGTCTTTTATGAATCAGTTAATTGGGATAAAATCAGTGTGAAAATCTTTCCTTTACAATCTGCAGCTCCAGTCATTGAAAAATTCAAAAAATTCAATGCAATATGGCAAATCTGGAGACTTTCTGTACACTATGGCTGTCTTTAGAAATCTGTAAATCCTCATCACTACTTCAGAATCATAGGCTGTTCAACACTACAAAGCTTCACACTTCTCGGTAGTGTCCGTTTTCCTGTTGCTTCCTTAACATCCTTATTGGCCAGATGGCAGGTCATCATTGTGATGTGTCAATAGGAAAGTGTGGGAGGTGGAAGGGGGCAGGTTAGCTTGTAATTAAAGGTGAAAACATCCATTCAGTCTAGGCTTCAGTCTTATATAATGGGATTCAGAGGTATGGTGTCTCCATTAAACTTTGACTTTAAAACAGTAATCAGCTTTAAAACCCAATCCACCTTAGCAGAGATTTTAAAACACCCAGAGTTTTTGCTTTACCATAACCTGGGGTTTTCCCAACAGCAGCAGACTTTTCATTATCAACATTTACCGCATTTTTAGCTCTTGCAGGCTGTCCTAGCCCACTACCAACTTAGGACTTACAGACATTAAACATTAAAGTTTGACTTTAACCCCTTCCCCCCCACCGTACAGGGTACTGCACAGGGAAAAGTCAATCTCAAGAGCATATTTAGTGACCCCACTAACTGGGGTCACTCTCACATCACCATGGACAGTCTCGTAACCAGTCTTTTCCAGCATTAAATCAGCCATCATTTTATTAAAGACAGTCTTACCCATCGCAGTAGTAGGGGTCACCATCTTCATTTGAGTACAATGTCTCATGAAGCAGTCCTTTGTCACATTTTCACTGGCCAACTCTCCCTGGTGGCCATGGGATGAAACTGCAGCAGCCCTTTCAAACTCCTTAGCACCCCCTGCAGGCACAACAGGCACTTCCTCACTGTTGCTAGGGGTGACTTCAAACATATTTGCACAGGAATCAGGGCCTGCAGACAAACATTTTTTCTCCACAACATCGTCTTTTGGTGTACCCAACAACCAGGGACAAGACAAACAGTCATGTCCCAATTTACCACATTCCAGGCATGGGATCTAGAGACTTTCTCTGGTTGCTAAGGGAGATGGTATCTTCTCAGCTGCTCTTTGCTGGCTCTCCCAAACATCTTGACTTTTCTTCCTGGGACGCTGTGTTGCTTGAGACTTGCCATAAACCTCTGCAGGTGATATCTTTGTCTTGCGATTCATGGGCCTGACATCCCCGGCCTTGCTATGGATGACCACCCTCCTGGCACTCCAAGCAGGCTTCTCAAACACCAATGCAGACTTTTGCTTTGCAAGGTACCTTTGCACTGGAGCCTGGGACAATGGGCACTTGGAGACAGTATGTCCTCACTCACTGCGCCGCAAACATCGCTCTTGGCTCCATGACTTGCTTCACCCTCACAGTCATTCCACAACACTTTTATGCTGTCCAACCAAAACAAAATGGAACTCTGCCTTTTTTAAGGTGTGTTCCTTTTCACTTGCAGGTTCTCTTCACCTGTACATAGATTGTGCAGTCTCCAGCACCAAAACACAGTTCACTTAACAGCTGAACTCACTTTTTTGCAGGGATCTGGATTGTATCCAAAAGCACTCCTCCGAAATGCTATGTGCCTGGCTGCACTTCGGCACACAGCCCATGACACAAATTCACCATGGAGCAGGGACCCAGATTTCACCGTTTTGTGCCCAGAGCAATATCTCCACCACGTGTGGCATGGGGGTGTTTAGCTCTCGTGGTAGATGCGCTTTAGTGAGTTCACGCCAGCCAGGATCTCTGTTTGAGGGCATGATAGACCATGTTTATTAAAAAAAAGTTCAAAAGTAACACAGTAACCTTCCCTCGCAGGGGGTTCCAACACCATTATATACTTCAGCCTCCTGTTACTGACATAAATAATATTCAGCCGTCCTGGCTTATAAAGGATATCTAGCCATCCTGGCTGATATATATATATATATATATATATATATATATATATATATATATATATATTGTATGGGGTTAGCTCAGCAGTGGGTGTGTGTGACCTCCTGGAAGGGTTCACTACACAATTTAGGCATAGCGAAACAGCAGTTGCAGGTGAAAACAAAAAGGCAGTTCATTTTCACTATTTACAAGGTGAAAAACAGCGAAACAAAAACAAACAACAAAATAAATCCTAGGCCACTTGGCCACTGACTGCAAGATAGGTCTCCCTGTCTGTCAGCTGGGTACACCCTACCGCTGTACCTAGCTCCTACCTCTCACTGCAGGACACTCAGCCACACAGGCCTTACCTTGTACAGGATGTGTGTTATGCTCCCCAGTTTATGGTTACAGAAACTGGTTCCAGGGTGGAGCATCCACCTATACCTGCTGGGAGTTCTTGTAGAGGCCTTAATGAGCCAGCTCCACTCAGCTGGGCTCATTGCTCCTGCAAGACTCCCAGCACTCCCCCTAGTGGTAGCCATCCGCTTGGAGTATGAACCTGGGGCAAATGTATCTGCCATCTTGAACGCACCCATGTGATTTTACCTGCCGACTGTCACAATATATATATATATATATATACACACACACACGCGCATGTGTGTTTGAGCTTTGGGGTGAACCCCCTAATGCAAAAGGCTGCACACACCTGTGGTTAACAAGATATTTTTTCATACAGTACATGGTACAGCAGGCACATATCAGGAATATGAAATGTTGGAGTAACTTTGCACTGAATTTCCAGAATTGAAATATCAACATGTTCATATAATGAGGGTAAATAATCTGCTGAAACTTCACCAAGCTCCATATGTACAAACTAACATCATCGTTTGCACTGTACCTTGAACTTCTGGATATTTGATCAGGATGAGCAAGCCATAGCGAATAGTTGTGCTGATTGTTTCAGTTCCAGCAAATAACAAGTTTGAAGCCGAAGCTACAAGATTCTTCATGTGAAACTCTGTGTCGGGATTTTCTTTCTCCTGCAAGAAATCACCGCAATACTGTATTGTATTTAACCATTGCCACATATATTATTTATACCTGTTCATTACAGGCTAGGTTATTTTAGCTGCCTATTAGTGCCGGTTCACAGAGGAGCGACTGTCGCACTCCATGCAGTGCAATGGAACTTTTCTAATAGGAGCGACTCAAGTCACTCCGACTTAGAAAAAGGTTCCTGCACTACTGTAGGGCGACTTCAAGCAACTTACATTGACTTCTATATGGAATTCGTTTCCAAGCTGCAATGAAGTCATGATGCACGGGGGGGCCTTCAAAGTCGAATGAGAACTTTGAAGCCGCCCCTGTGTGAACCGGCTCTTAGTGATAAGTGTCTAGTTTGCTATATGAACAGCTCCAGCAACAAGTGGTAACAGATATTGATATCATTCACATGACTCATCCTTCAGTCATGGTTACAGTTGAAATCAGAAGTCAAACCAAATTTTTTTTATGGGTGTTGGGGAAGGGTAAGACATGTTGCAGCTTAGCACAACAATTCTTTAGGGGTGTGGGTCTGCTTTAAGGTGCACCTGTTCCCAGAATATAGTTTCATAGTAGGTAAGGTTGAATAAAGACAATAGTCCAGGGGTACTGAATTAAAATCCATAGAGGTTTGCTTAGTAAAATCTTCCATGTTTGTGGTATGACTCAGATCCTTTACATCACAGCACCCTCTCCTCCTGGGCGTTCCCATCTCTACAACTGGGGAACGCAGCCGAAATTGCACATGTTGCGGACCCGCATGGGAACACGCCACATGCATGCACCAAACCACATGGTCCTGCAGTACCATGCAGCTTGGTGCTGCGCAATTTTACAAAGGGCCAGGGACTTGTTTCCATGCATTTCTTATGGGTAGTGCAGCCCATTAAAACAAGTGGGCTGACCTACCTGTGGCATGCACAAGCCTCCGTGCATGCACAGACCTGAACTGAGCCCTGTATCACAATCCCATCCTTACATCAGTTCAACAGTGTCCACTTCACATCAAGATCCCCCCTCTTCACAGTAGTGTTCTCATACCCCCTTGACATCAACACCTCCAACAGTACTGTCCTCAGCCCCCTACATTACAATCCTAAGCACCCCCATAACAGTAATTGATATCCCCCACATTGTCCTCAGCCCCTCATTACAGTCCCCAGCCCCTCGTTACAGTCCTCAGCTCCCGCAAATTACTGTCTTAAGCCCCCAATACAGTATTTAGCTCCTCCACATTACTCTCCTCAGCCCCCCCCCCACTACTGTCCTCAGCTGCCCCACATTATTGTCCTCAGCCCCACATTACTGTCCTCAGCCCCTTCATTACAGTACTCAGCCCCCTATTACTGTCTTTGACCCCCCATTACAGTACTTACCCCCCTATTACTGACATCAGCCCCCCATTGCAGTACTCAGCTCCACCACATTATTGTCCTCTCCCTCCAATACAGTATTTCGTTTCCCCACATTACTGTCCTCGGCCCCCCACATTACTGTCTTCAGCCCCCACATTACTGCCCTTAGTCCCCCCCACATTACAGTCCTCAACCCCCCCCCCCATTACAGTCCTCAAGCCCCCATTAAAGCCCTCAGACTCCCCCATTGCAGTACTCAGTTCCCCTCATTACTGTCCTCAGCCCCACTCTTTACAGTACTCAACCCCCCAACATTACAGTACTCAGCCTTAACCCCCCCCACACACATTACAGTACTCAGCCTCTTTGTTGTACTACGTAGTGCCTTTCCCCTTCCCACATTACATCTCCCCTACCTTACACAGATGGGAGGACGGGAGGCACAGCAGATCTGAATGGAAGACGGAAGCTGCAAGCTGGGGATTGGTTGCTTGGACCGCCCTTCATCTTTGCAACCAATCACTGGCTTGTTTACCTCGGGTAGCTCCTGCCCCCCCTCCAGAAATGTCCCGCCTCCCGCTGTCGGCTCAGCAAAGATGAAAGCGCGACAGCTGAGAGAAGAACAAACTTCTAAATGGCGCGACGGCTGTGATCCGCGTGAGAAAGTGGTTGGGACCGGACCCGGACCACAGGCCGCCATTTAGTGATGCCTGCAATAGTCCATCCAGTTCAACCTGTGAAGGTGTATATGTATCAATGTCAGTAATTATTTCCCATATCCCTCCATGTTGTGTTCACTAAGATGCACATCCAAGAGTCCTTTATAAATACAAATACTCCCCGCTGACACCACCAATTGTGGAAAAGAGTTCCACGTCCTTATCGCCCTGACAGTGAAAAACCCCTTACGCTACGTTAAACCACTTCTCCTCCAATCTCATTGTGTGACCCTGTGTCCTCTTGCACTCCCTGAGACTGAAAAGTTTTCTTCCTATGCTAGGATCACCATTGAGGTATTTGTATATCCCTATCATATCTCCTCTCGAGCGTCTCTTCTCCAGCGAGAATAAACTTAGTGCTTGTAGTCTTTTCTCTTAATTGAGGTCCTCCAGTCCCCTTATT
This sequence comes from Glandirana rugosa, assembly GCA_018402905.1. Taxonomy (NCBI): domain Eukaryota; kingdom Metazoa; phylum Chordata; class Amphibia; order Anura; family Ranidae; genus Glandirana; species Glandirana rugosa. The sequence continues at coordinate 198,176 of BLSH010396944.1, forward strand.
CATTTAGTTGCCCTTCTCTGGACTCTCTCCGGCTCCAGCACATGATTCTGTGATTTTGGCCCATTTGCATAGAAGTGATCGAGGACCGCAATGTCCCTGATCATCTCTGTGGTCTAGGAGACCGGAAGTGACAAGCATTTCATCACTTCCGGTTAGGCAGAATGTAAACAAGGCCATTTTTAGTGGAAAGCATTGATCTCATGCTTTCAAGGGTAGAGGAGAGATCCCAGATGTCTCCATAAAGAGGACCTATCATGCTTTCACAAGTGTTAAAAACAAAAATAGACAGTGTAAAAATATATTTTTTAAATAAATGAAAAGAAAAAGAGCGCCCCCGCCCTCATGTACAGAGGCACACGCATACGTAGGTTGAGCACGCATATGTAAGTGGTGTTCGCACCACACATGTGAGGTATTGCCGTATTGCTCTTCGTGAACAAAGAGCAATAATTATAGCTCTAAACCTCTTTGCAAATCTAAACCGGTAACCGTTAAACATTTTTAAAATGTCACCTATGGAGATTTTTAGGTATCATAAGTTGTCACCATTTCACCAGCATGCACAGTTTTAAAGCGTGACATGTTAGGTATCTATTTACTCTGTGTAACATCATCTTTTAAAACATTGGATAACTTCCGGTTCCGGCGCCTGATGAGGAGGGAGTGAAGAGCAGCAGCTCCGGACCTCATCTGCCTATAAATTCTGCTAACACCTGGATCAGGCAAGTTCGACACCCCAGCTCGCCTCCCTGACTCTCAGCAACCATCTGGGAACCCCCTCAGAGATGGACAAGTTTGTACTCCACGGCGCGCCCGCCACGCTGCCCGTCTCCCGAACCGACCACGCTGCAACGAATCTTCGTTCGGAAAATACCGTTGCAACGAACCTTCGTTCGGAAAATACCGTTGCAACGAACCTTCGTTCGGAAGCCTCGTGCGGGGACTCGATCGCCGCCATTCCGGCTCAATCCCAACCTATGCAGGTACTTCCCCCCCTGATCCATTCAAACGCGGTGACATCAGAGGCGTTGGAAGACCAGTACACCAGACTAGCCCAGGGCGTCGCAGCCCTACTAAACCCAACCATAACAATGACGGTGGAGAGAGCCATAGCTGCGGGCATGGCCCAACTCAAAAAAGAACTCAACGATCACACACATCGCATAGGAGAACTAGAAAACCGGGTGTCGAACGTAGAAGATGAATTACAAA
>BLSH010396944.1:209592-225305 GCA_018402905.1 Glandirana rugosa
ATGTCCCGAAAGGAAATGTGTCTGGTGTTCCCCCAAATATGTCCCGAAAGGAAATGTGTCTGGTGTTCCCCTAAATACGTCCTGAAAGGAAATGTGTCTAGTGTTCCCCTAAATATGTACCGAAGGAAATGTGTCTCGTGTTCCCCCCTACTATCTCCCGAAAGGAAATGTGTCTGGCCGGTCCATGTAAAGGAAAGCCCTGTATCACCCCCTTGCGGTCTGTGTAAAGGAAAGCCCTCTATCATCCCCCCTTGTGCTCTGTGTAAAGGAAGCCATGTATAAATCCCCTTGTGATCTGTGTAAAGGAAAGTCCTGCATAAATCCCCTTGTGGTCTGTGTAAAGGAAAGCCCTGTATAAACCCCCTTGTGGTCTGTGTAAAGGAAAGCCCTGTATCACCCCCCTTGTGGTCTGTGTAAAGGAAAGCCCTGTATAAACCCCCTTGTGGTCTGTGTAAAGTAAAGCCCTGTATCACCCCCCTTGTGGTCTGTGTAAAGGAAAGCCCTGTATAAACCTCCTTGTGGTCTGTGAAAGGAAAGCCCCATATAAACCTCCTTGTGGTCTCTGTAAAGGGAAGCCCTGTATAAACCCCCATGTGGTCTGTGTAAAGGAAAGCCCTGTATCACCCCCCTTGCGGTTCATGTAAAGGAAAGCCCTGTATCACCCCCTTGCGGTCTGTGTAAAGGAAAGCCCTGTATCACCCCCCCTTGCGCTCTGTGTAAAGGAAAGCCCTGTATAAACCCCCTTGTGGTCTGTGTAAAGGAAAGCACTCTATAAACCCCCTTGTGGTCTGTGTAAAGGAAAGCCCTGTATAAACCCCCTTGTGGTCTGTGTAAAGGAAAGCCCTGTATCACCCCCCTTGTGGTCTGTGTAAAGGAAAGCCCTGTATAAACCTCCTTGTGGTCTGTGAAAGGAAAGCCCCGTATAAACCTCCTTGTGGTCTCTGTAAAGGAAAGCCCTGTATAAACCCCCATGTGGTCTGTGTAAAGGAAAGCCCTGTATCAACCCCCTTGCGGTCCATGTAAAGGAAAGCCCTGTATCACCCCCTTGCGGTCTGTGTAAAGGAAAGCCCTCTATCACCCCCCCTTGTGCTCTGTGTAAAGGAAGCCATGTATAAATCCCCTTGTGATCTGTGTAAAGGAAAGTCCTGCATAAATCCCCTTGTGATCTGTGTAAAGGAAAGTCCTGCATAAATCCCCTTGTGATCTGTGTAAAGGAAAGTCCTGCATAAATCCCCTTGTGGTCTGTGTAAACAAAAGCCCTGTATACCCCCTTACGCTCTGTGTAATGGAAAGCCCTGTATAACCCCCCATGTGGTCTGTGTAAAGGAAAGCCCTGTACAAACCCCATTTGCAATCTGTGATAACCTCTCTTACTCACATGACAGTGCTTGGGGCCCGGTCCTAGGGTTTGGGCACTCAGCCACCATAGTCAGAAGAAAAGGAGAAGGCTTCCCCACACCTTGAGGTATATTCAAGGTCTCCATGTGTGACTAGAGCTGAATCTTGGTCAGAGCATGGCAAGAGTATCTACAATGGAGGACCAGGCTATCAAGAATAAGGTGAAGGGTTAAAGTGCATGTTTATTCAAAACGTCCCCTTTTTGGCTTGGATAGATTAGGAAAGAGTCTTTGTCCTGTTGAGGATAATAAACTTTACTTCCTGCCCTGGAGATGCAACAGAAAGTGAGAGAGACTCTCTTCAAAATGAAGGTATTCACCGTTGCACAAATATCACCAGAATAAGTGTCCTGATAGGAAGATTTACCCTCACCTCTTGTTCTGGTGACAGTTATACAATTTTGGATTTCTCTTCACGTTCTGTCTACCTTTTCCTTTAATCAAAGGACAATTAGAGAAGGCCAATCTCCTCAGTAGATACAAACTTGACAGCAAGTCGAAGAGGGAAGCCACTCTATCTAAAATTTGAAAAGATGGTTTGGCTATGCATTAACTTAAAGTGTTGGAGGGGGTTAAGGTCTCTTGTTAGTCATTAGATTAAGTTTTAAAGGGCCAGATTAGGAATAGAGTGAAGTGGTTGTATGGAGTGCTTAGGGGCGTCAGGAATTCATGTTATCAATTATATACTCACCGCACCCAATCCAGAGTTCATAAATCGAATGATGCGATTGATATTATAAAGAAGTTTTAAGTATTGTTCATCATTGTAATTAAAATGTTTCCCAAATGCGATGGAGCAGATGATGTTGGATACAGCACAACCCACCAGGAAAGTAGGGTTAAATGGCTTTCCTATAAAGACACAAGATATTATCTTAAATTGTAAAGCACAAAGAAAGTATTAAAAGCATCCTTAAAAAAGCCATAGCCTCTTGTTACATGATCATGTTCTGTGTAACCAATTTCTTTACAATATACTATAGTACAACACAAGAAAAAAACTCCCAGAGTTTAGAAGTCCTCCACAGAGAGATAAGGCTTAACATCCATAAATGTCCCAAATGCTTGGCGAATGCAACCATCTACAGATAAGGGAATCCAATGTAAAACAACAGAAATAAAAAATGTGGAAGGCGCAAACACCAAACACCTAGCACATAACAAAAAATGTAATAGGAAAAAAAAAAAAAACAATAAAAGTGGATGCTCACAAAAGTACAGTGTCTTGAAAAAGTATTCATAACCCTTGAAATTTTCCACATTTTGTCATGTTACAACCAAAAATGTAAATGTATTTTATTGGGATTTTATGTGATAGACCAACACAAAGTGACACATAATTGTGAAGTGGAAGGAAAATGATAAATGGTTTTCAACATTTTCTACAAATAAATATGGGAAAAGTGTGGCATGCATTTGTATTCAGCCCCCTTCACTCTGATACCCCTAACTAAAATCTAGTGGAACCAATTGCCTTCAGAAGTCACCTAATTAGTAAATAGAGTCCACCTGTGTGTAATTTAATCTCAGTATAAATACAGCTGTTCTGTGAAGCCATCAGAAGTTTGTTAGAGAACCTTAGTGAACAAACAGCATCATGAAGGCCAAGGAACACACCAAACAGGTCAGGGATAAAGTTGTGGAGAAGTTCAAAGCAGGGTTAGGTTATAAAAAAATATCCCAAGCATTGAACATCTCACGGAGCTCTGTTCAATCCATCATCCGAAAATAGAGCATGGCACAACTGCAAACCTACCAAGGCATGGCTGTCCACCTAAAGTGACAAGCCAAGCAATGAGAGCATTCATCAGAGGAGCAGCCAAGAGGCCCATGGTAACTCTGGAGGAGCTGCAGAGATCCAGAACTCAGGTGGGAGAATCTGTCCACAGGACAACTATTAGCCGTGCACTCCACAAATCTGGCCTTTATGGTAAAGGGGCAAGAAGAAAGCCATTGTTGAAAGAAAGCCATATGAAGACCCATTTTCAGTTTGCAAGAAGCCATGTGTGGGAAACAGCAAACATGTGGAAGAAGGTGCTCTGGCCAAATGAGACCAAAATTGAACTTTTTGGCCTAAAAGCAAAACGCTATGTGTGGCGGAAAACTAACATTGCACATCACCCTGAACACAGCATCCCCAATGTGACACATGGTGGTGGCAGCATCATGTTGAGGGGATGCTTTTCTTCAGCAGGGACAGGGAAGCTGGTCAGAGTTGATGAGAAGATGGATGGAGCCAAATACAGGGCAATCTTAGAAGAAAACTTGGGAGAGTCTGCAAACGACTTGAGACTGGGGGCGGAGGTTCCCCTTCTAGCAGGACAAAGACTCTAAACATACAGCCACAGCTACAATGGAATGGCTTAGATCAAAGCATATTCATGTGTTAGAAAGTCTCAGTGAAAGTCCAGACCTAAATCCAATTGAGAATCTGTGGCAAGTCTTAAAAATTGCTGTTCACAGACGCTCTCCATCCAATATGACAGAACTTGAGCTATTTTGCAAAGACTAGACAAAAATGTCACTCTCTAGATGTGCAAAGCTGGTCGAGACATCCCCAAAAAGACTTGCAGCTGTAATTGCAGTGAAAGGTGGTTCTAAAAAGTATTGACTCAGGGGGGCTAAATACAAATGCCCCCCACAATTTTCACATATTTATTTGTAAAAAATGTTGAAAACCATTTATCATTTTCAGTCCATTTCACAATTATGTGCCACTTTGTGTTGGTATCACATAAAATCCCAATAAAATACATTTACGTTTTTGGTTGTAACATGACAAAATGTGGAAAATGTTAAGGGGTATGAATGCTTTTTCAAGGCACTTTATAGTATAAAATAACATGTAAACTGGAGGATGCTGTGTGGTGCTGGGTACAAGTGCTCCATTTTCAGTTAGAAATGAACATTTCTGGATACTTAGCCCCAGGGCTTTTTTTCTGGCGGAACGCGCCTGTACGGCGTTCCGCCACCTTTGCCAAAGGCAGCGAGGGAGAACTTTTTGTATACTATACATTTTATTAGGTCGCCAGACGCGGAGTAAGCTGGCGGCCGCATAAGCCGAAACAGCTTCTTTAGCGCCGGCTGCAGCCCTTACAGGGTGAAAGGCGGAGTGATATCATCTGCACTCCGCCTCTCTCTGCAGATCGGATCGCTTGCTCTGTTTTAGCACCAATCGCAGCTGTCAGGAAGAGCTACAGTATGATGTATTAGCCTACTTTCCTGTGGAGACATTGCTTTGTGGGTAAGTTAATTATTCAGTGTTCCTGGACGGGGGCTGTCTATTAATGCTGCTTAGATATTGGGGCTGTCTGGATGACTCTTTGCAGTATGTGGGCTGTCTCATGCTGGATATGGGGTGTCTCATGCTGGATATGGGGTGTCTCATGCTGAATATGGGGTGTCTCATGCTGAATATGGGCTGTCTCATGCTGTATATGGGCTGTCTCATGCTGGATATGGGCTGTCTCATGCTGGATATGGGGTGTCTCATGCTGCATCTGGATATGGGGTGTCTCATGCTGGATATGGGGTGGCTCATGCTGGATATGGGGTGTCTCATGCTGAATATGGGGTGTTTCATGCTGAATATGGGCTGTCTCATGCTGTATATGGGCTGTCTCATGCTGGATATGGGCTGTCTCATGCTGGATATGGGGTGTCTCATGCTGCATCTGGATATGGGGTGTCTCATGCTAAATATGGGCTGTCTCATGCTGGATATGGGGCGTCTCATGCTGAATATGGGGTGTCTCATGCTGGATATGGGGTGTGTCATGCTGGATATGGGCTGTCTCATGCTGTATATGGGGTGTCTCATGCTGGATATGGGGTGTCTCATGCTGAATATGGGGTGTCTCATGCTGGATATGGGCTGTCTCATGCTGTATATGGGGTCTCTCATGCTGGATATGGGGTGTCTCATGCTGGATATGAGGTGTCTCATGCTGGATATGGGCTGTCTCATGCTGGATATGGGGTTACTTATGCTGGATATGGGGTGTCTCATGCTGGATATGGGATGCCTCATTCTGGATATGGGCTGTCTCATGCTGGATATGGGCTGTCTAATGCTGAATATGGGGTGTCTCATGCTGAATATGGGCTGTCTCATGCTGTATATGGGCTGTCTCATGCTGGATATGGGCTGTCTCATGCTGGATATGGGGTGTCTCATGCTGCATCTGGATATGGGGTGTCTCATGCTGTATATGGGCTGTCTCATGCTGGATATGGGGCGTCTCATGCTGAATATGGGGTGTCTCATGCTGGATATGGGGTGTGTCATGCTGGATATGGGCTGTCTCATGCTGTATATGGGGTGTCTCATGCTGGATATGGGGTGTCTCATGCTGAATATGGGGTGTCTCATGCTGGATATGGGCTGTCTCATGCTGTATATGGGGTCTCTCATGCTGGATATGGGGTGTCTCATGCTGGATATGAGGTGTCTCATGCTGGATATGGGCTGTCTCATGCTGGATATGGGGTTACTTATGCTGGATATGGGGTGTCTCATGCTGGATATGGGATGCCTCATTCTGGATATGGGCTGTCTCATGCTGGATATGGGCTGTCTAATGCTGAATATGGGCTGTCTCATGCTGGATATGGGGTTACTTATGCTGGATATGGGGTCTCTCATGCTGGATATGGGATGTCTAATGCTGGATATGGGCTGTCTCATGCTGGATATGGGGTTACTTATGCTGGATATGGGGCCTCTCATGCTGAATATGGGATGTCTAATGCTGGATATGGGCTGTCTCATGCTGGATATGGGGTTACTTATGCTGGATATGGGGTGTCTCCTGCTGTATATGGGATGTCTAATGCTGGATATGGGCTGTCTCATGCTGGATATGGGGTTACTTATGCTGGATATGGGGTGTCTCACGCTGGATATGGGATGTCTCATGCTGGATATGGGATGTCTCATGCTGGATATGGGCTGTCTCATGCTGGATATGGGCTGTCTCATGCTGGATATGGGCTGTCTCATGCTGGATATGGGGTCTCTCATGCTGGATATGGGATGTCTCATGCTGGATATAGGCTGTCTCATGCTGTATATGGGGTGTCTCATGCTGGATATGGGCTGTCTCATGCTGGATATGGGGTGTCTCATGCTGGATATGGGCTGTCTCATGCTGGATATGGGCTGTCTCATGCTGGATATGGGCTGTCTCATGCTGGATATGGCGTTACTTATGCTGGATATGGGGTGTCTCATTCTGAATATGGGATGTCTCATGCTGGATATGGGGTGTCTCATGCTGGATATGGGCTGTCTCATGTTGGATATGGGGTGTCTCATGCTGGATATGGGCTGTCTCATGCTGGATATGGGCAGTCTCATGCTGGATATGGGGTTACTTATGCTGGATATAGGGTGTCTCATGCTGGATATGGGATGTCTCATGCTGGATATGGGCTGTCTCATGCTGGATATAGGCTGTCTCATGCTGGATATGGGGTGTCTCATGCTGGATATGGGATGTCTCATGCTGGATATGGGCTGTCTCATGCTGGATATGGGGTGACTCATGCTGGATATGGGCTGTCTCATGCTGGATATGGGGTGTCTCATGCTGGATATGGGATGTCTCATGCTGGATATGGGCTGTCTCATGCTGGATATGGGGTGACTCATGCTGAATATGGGCTGTCTCATGCTGGATATTGGGTTACTTATGTTGGATATGGGGTGTCTCATGCTGGATATGGGATGTCTCATGCTGAATATGGGCTGTCTCATGCTGGGTATGGGATATCTCATGCTGGATATGGGGTGTCTCATTCTGGATATGGGGTGTCTCATGCTGGATATGGGGTGTCTCATGCTGGACATGGGATGTCTCATGCTGGATATGGGGTGTCTCATGCTGAATAAGGGCTGTCTCATGCTGGATATGGGGTTACTTATGCTGGATATGGGGTCTCTCATGCTGGATATGGGATGTCTAATGCTGGATATGGGCTGTCTCATGCTGGATATGGGGTCTCTCATGCTGGATATGGGATGTCTAATGCTGGATATGGGCTGTCTCATGCTGGATATGGGGTTACTTATGCTGGATATGGGGTCTCTCATGCTGGATATGGGCTGTCTCATGCTGGATATGGGGTTACTTATGCTGGATATGGGGTGTCTCATGCTGGATATGGGGTGTCTCATGATGGATATGGGCTGTCTCATGCTGGATATGGGGTTAATTATGCTGGATATGGGGTCTCTCATGCTGTATATGGGATGTCTAATGCTGGATATGGGCTGTCTCATGCTGGATATGGGGTTACTTATGCTGGATATGGGGTGTCTCACGCTGGATTTTGGATGTCTCATGCTGGATATGGGATGTCTCATGCTGGATATGGGTTGTCTCATGCTGGATATGGGCTGTCTCATGCTGGATATGGGCTGTCTCATGCTGGATATGGGCTGTCTCATGCTGGACATGGGGTCTCTCATGCTGGATATGGGATGTCTCATGCTGGATATGGGCTGTCTCATGCTGTATATGGGGTGTCTCATGCTGGATATGGGCTGTCTCATGCTGGATATGGGCTGTCTCATGCTGGATATGGGCTGTCTCATGCTGGATATGGGCTGTCTCACGCTGGATATGGGCTGTCTCACGCTGGATATGGCGTTACTTATGCTGAATATGGGGTGTCTCATTCTGAATATGGGATGTCTCATGCTGGATATGGGCTGTCTCATGCTTGATATAGGCTGTCTCATGCTGGATATGGGGTGTCTCATGCTGGATATGGGCTGTCTCATGCTGGATATGGGCTGTCTCATGCTGGATATGGGGTTACTTATGCTGGATATAGGGTGTCTCATGCTGGATATGGGATGTCTCATGCTGGATATGGGCTGTCTCATGCTGGATATAGGCTGTCTCATGCTGGATATGGGCTGTCTCATGCTGGATATGGGCTGTCTCATGCTGGATATGGGGTGTCTCATGCTGGATATGGGATGTCTCATGCTGGATATGGGCTGTCTCATGCTGGATATGGGGTGACTCATGCTGAATATGGGCTGTCTCATGCTGGATATGGGGTGTCTCATGCTGGATATGGGATGTCTCATGCTGGATATGGGCTGTCTCATGCTGGATATGGGATGACTCATGCTGAATATGGGCTGTCTCATGCTGGATATGGGCTGTCTCATACTGGATATGGGGTGTCTCATGCTGGATATGGGGTGTCTCATGCTGGATATGGGGTGTCTCATGCTGGACATGGGATGTCTCATGCTGGATATGGGGTGTCTCATGCTGGATATGGGCCTGTTGAAATTGTCTGGAAGTGCTTCTGGGCTTACTTTGGTAATTGCTGGGTATTTCTAATACTTTGTACATTTTACTACATTGCTTTTGTGTTAACAAAAGTCATGCAAATCACTTGTATAGCCCCCCAAAATATACTTGGTTCCCTTTTCTCTAAAGGGGGCAGTGCTAGGAGGTGTGTAAGGGTGGAGACAAGGGGCGGCCCTAGGGGGCGGGTCTAGGGGTGGGTAGGGGCGGAGACAGGCGTGACCTAGGGGAATAGGGTGAGTTCCTGCACCTTTTCTCTGAGAAAAAAAGCCCTGCTTAGCCCATAAGGTGGCCAACTGCACAAGGTAGATTCCAAGGTGCACATCTAAGCCATTCATTCATGTCTTGTGAACGCTCTGGAAGTGCCTATTATGGCATACTGCCACTGCCTTATGATTTTTTCCACACTTAAGGTTCACTTTAAATGCTTAGGTTTCATTTCTGAATGGAGTGTTCCTTTAATAATATAGTGCAAAGGTCAATAATAATGTAGAACCTGCAGTCGTCTCTAGCAGCCAATAATACTTTAACTTGTTTGTCTGCTTAGGGCAAGGGTCCTTAAAATTTCTAAGCAAAGAGCCAGTGCAATGTGCTTTAAACTTCAGAGGGACTAGAATGTCGATAATGGGAGTATAAAATGACTTAATATGCGTTGTTATTGGTTTTAAAAAAAATCTAGAGCCTGTAGTCAGTAGGAGGAGGAATAGTGCCCCATCATTAGTTTCAGTGGAATTAATAGTGCTTCATCCTTTGGTATCAGTGGAAAGAAAAGTGCCCCCTTGGTGTCAGCTGAAGGAATGGTGCCCCATTGTTGGTTACAGTGAAAGGAATAGTGCTTTATCATATGGTGCCAGTTGAAGGAATAGTGCCTCATTGTTGGTATCAGAAAAAAAATCATGCCTGTTTGTTAACCACTTCAGCCCCAGAAGGATTTCACACTTTAGGACCAGAGCACTTTTTGCAATTCGGCACTACGTCGCTTTAACTGACAATTGCGCGGTCATGCGACGTTGTGCCCAAACAAAATTTGCGTCCTTTTTTCCCCACAAATAGAGCTTTCTTTTGGTGGTATTTGATCCCCTCTGCGTCATTTCTGATCACCGCTATAAATAAAAAAAGACCGACAATTTTGCAAAAGAAACAGTTTTTCTTACTTTTTGCTAAAATACAAATCACCAAAAAATATATAAAAAAACATGTTTTTTCATTGGTTTTGGCTGATTTATATTCTTCCTCATATTTTTGGTTAAAAAAATTGCAATCGACGTTTATTGATTGGTTTGCACAAAAGTTGCCGCATTTATGGATGATGAAAATTAATTTCTGGGGTTTTTATTAGTTTTTATTTTTTTACTAGTAATGGCGGCGATCTGCAATTTTTAGCGGTACTGCGATATTGCAGCGGACATGTCGGACCATTTTGACACTTTTTTGGGACCTTTGGCATTTATACAGCGATCAGTGCTATAAAAATGCACTGATTACTGTGTAAATGTCATTGGCAGTGAAGGGGTTAACCTGGAGGGGGCGCTCTAAGGGTTAACTTTGTTCCCTCAGTGTGTTCTAACTGTATTGGTGCTGGGCTGGCAGGGGGAGGGGAGTGATCACGCCTTCCATATACAGGAAGCCTGTGATCACAGCCCTTCCCCCTCTGTCAGAACGGAGATCCGTGTTTACATACACGGACCTCCATTCTTTCGCTGCGGGGGTGCCATCGCGGGTAGCTGGCGGTGATCGAGCAGCCCTACCCGCTCCCTGGCCCCCCCTGGACACAGTGAGAGTGCGAGCGCGCCTTCGGCAGCGCGCGCTCACAATGTTAGTTATCGCGGCTGCCGTCAGGTAACCACCTTGCCGCCGTCACGCTGTGGCGGGTGGTTGGCAAGTGGTTAATGTGAGTGAAATGTATGTTGCCGCTACTTTGGTGCCTGTGGAAAAAATAGTGCCCTATCATTACCATTAGTTGATGCAATAGTGCTCCATCATTGGTGTCAGAGGGGGCAATAATGCCCCATTGTTGGTGTCAGCAGATTGAATTGGGATTCATTTTCTTTTTTGATTAATTACATTTTATTGAAACAAATAAAAACAAAATAAAACAAAAAGAAAGATACGTGTGGCACTCTCACGGTGCTGGCAACAATGGCGTTTACATGTCAGATATGTCAATCATAAATATAATTTATATCATGCCCGCAAATTCTTCAGTTACTACAAAACCTAAAATTAAATCATTGAATAATAATAATGTTTACCCTCGAGGCCACATATTCCCCACATCAGGGGGAACCCAGAACAGTGGCACCCAAGAAAAAAGAAAAAGAAAAGAGAGAGAGAGAAGAAAAAAAAAAAAGAGTTGAAGTAGCGTCCAACAGTACGAGTCAGCCTTCAAAGAAACAGGAATGACATCTAAATCTATTCTCCCGCTTTGTCTCATTATGTCTGTTCCTTGGAAACAGCCAGATATAATTGCAAGGGATGTGGTATCAGTTTCTATTAAAGTAGAACTATGGTCAAAATGAAGAAATCAATATGTTATGCACCTATACAGTATGCTAAACATGTTACTGTTTTTTTTGCAAAAAGCAGCAAAGATGTTGAGATCTCTACCTTGTCTCCAGCTCATGAGCACTTCCTTTAGAGAGGTGACAACTTTACTTCCTGGTTTTCGAATTGCCTGTGTTGAACAGAACACATGTTGTCCCCATTTGCATCTATCTCTCTCTGCAGAAACATCCTGACATCACTTGGGGAGGGGCTCTTGCAGCACAGGGAATTCTCAGGCATTTTACTATACATACAAGTCCTGATTTGGCTCTGCCCACGATCGACATGTGAAGCCCCGCCCATTCCCACATTTGCTCGCCCGCTGCTCTGTCTATAGAGCTAGCTCCTATGTTTGATATTGTTCTGCCAATTTAGAAATTATCAGAGGAGAGCAGGCAAGGAGAAGCACACAGACTAACAGACAGATCTGTGTGGAAAGTAACCTGTAATGACTTATACTGTCTTACACCCAGCTATTGATTGGCAGATGGGTGTGTGTTATGTAAAATAGACTGAGCATGATAGAAGTCTGGAGGACTGTAAGGAATCATCTGGGGCCATTGGAATACCTATGCGCGGGCGCACGTAGCGTGTCCGTGCGCCTGCCTGTCCGTTGCATGCGCGTGTGCATGCGCCTGTGTGCTTGAGCGTGCGTGCGTATGCGCCGGCAATGGTAGCCTGCGTCGGGGTGTCACATACCCTCAACGCCCTGATCAATCTGGCCATCCAGATTGATTTCCGCCTGTGAAAACGCAGGGCTGAGAGATCCACAGGGCCTGCACACCTCACCTGGATGACGCGCAGAGTACCCAGCTATCCAGGTCCTAGTCCGGCTACCTCCTCCGTTCCACAAGACCACCCAGAGCCCATGCAAATCTGGCTTTTTCGCCCATCATTAACCCCTGAGGAACGTCAGAGATGAATGGCACAGAACCTCTGCCTATACTGTGGAGGGCCCGGGCATCTGGTGAGGAACTGTCCTGCCAAGGCTGGTAAGTCTGCCACTGCTACCCAAGAGGGACTGATGTACCTACCAAGTGACAAAGCTCACCTTATTGTTTCTGTTTCCCTACAGCTTCCCGGCAGGAATATCCCAGTGCAGGCTATCCTTGACTCAGGAGCCTGCAGCGGCTTTATTGATGCCACCTTTGCAGCTCACCACCAAATCCCACTGCGACTCAAAGACCATCCCATGGTTGTCCAACTTGCTGGACAACCATGGGATGGTCGACCATAAAATCCGGCACCGTCACTCAGGAAACCATCCCTATACCAACCAAGACAGCGGGGGGTCATCTGGAATTTCTGCTGTTCACGTCCCCTCTGTTTCCGGCCATCCTAGGCCCCCCATGGCTCCAGACACACAACCCCCACATCAACTGGGATACAGGTGAAGTGCGTTTCAGTTCTCCCTACTGTCTCCACCATTGCCTGCCGCAACCCCAGGAAGTTTCCCCTTCTGTGCTTTGTATGGACAATGATAATGTCCAGGACACCCGCCTGGCTGTCCCTGTACACTACACCGATTTCCTGGACGTTTTTAGCAAGGAGGGAGCTGATGTCCTCCCGCCGCACAGACCCTATGACTGTCCGATTGACCTTTTACTGAGGGCTGAGGTTCCGTTCGGCCGAATTTTCCCTCTGTCCGAGTTAGAGCTGGTAACCCTCAAGGTGTATCTCGGCGAGAACCTGGAAAAAGGGTTCATCAGACCCTCCACCTCACCAGCAGGAGCGGGGATCTTCTTCGTCGAGAAAAAAGACCACTCTCTTAGGTCCTGTATCGATTACCGGGATCTCAATAGGATCACTGTCAGGAATCGGTACCCCCTGCCCTTGGTCCCAGAGCTTTTTCAGAGGCTTGGAACCGTGACTATATTCACAAAGCTGGTTCTGCGTGGGGCTTATAACCTCATCCGTATCTGTGAAGGAGATGAGTGGAAAACGGCCTTCCAAACTCGGTTTGGCCACTACGAATATCTTGTTATGCCTTTTGGGCTCTGTAACGCCCCTACTACGTTCCAGCACCTGGTGAAAAACGTCTTTCAGGATTACTTGGATCAGTTCGTAGTGGTCTATCTAGATCAGTGGTTCTCAACTCCTGTCCTCGGGACCCACTAACAGGCCAGGTTTGCAGGATAACTGAAATACATCACAGGTGATATAATTTGCTGCTCAGTGATAGCAGTATTCTAGTCTGCATCTCCCCAAGGTAATACTTAAAATATGGCCTGTTGGTGGGTCCCGAGGACTGAAGTTGAGAACCACTGATCTAGATGACCATCCTGATCTTAATCCTGATCGTTAAAATTTGCGCGAAGGCAGAATCGCGCTATAGTAAATGACCCCCTGTGTGTCAGTTGAACTATGTCTTTTACAGAGGCTGTTTGTGGTGTTTTCCATTTTCTAGTGATGGATAGTGTTGAGCGAACCCGGACTGTAACGTTCGGGTTCGTACCGAACTTTTGGGTGTCCGGGACCCGGACCCGAACACGGACATTTCAAAAAACGTTCGGGTTCTGGGTCCTGGTAGTTGATCACGCATGTTGAATAGCTGAAGGGCAGCCAATCAACAAGCATTTCACTGGTTTGCCCTTAGAAGCCATCACAGCCATGCCTACTAATGGCATGGCTGTGATTGGCCAGTGCATCATGTGATCCATTTATAAGCTGGAGTCACTGTGCTGCATGTCACATGCTCTTGGGTTAGTGTAGGGAGAGGAAGCTGCTGGCATTTTTATCAGGGAGAGATTGCAGCCATTTTAACATCTGATCCTGCATCCTGAGATCACTACTGCTGTTGCTCTGAGGGACAGATTGCAGAAATTTGAGATTTCACATACTGCTGCTTTGAGTGACAGATTTGCAGATTGCAGATCAAACTCTGCATAACACAACGATCACTACGATCGTGCACAACGATCAGGTTGTTGGAGTAATTTGAGATTTCACATACTGCTGCTTTGAGTGACACATTGCAGATCAAACCCTGCCTAACACAACGATCAGATTGTGGGATCGTACACAACGGTCAGATTGTGGGATCGTACACAACGCTCAGATTGTGGGAGTAATTTGAGATTTCACATACTGCTGCTTTGAGCGATCTGACTGCACTAGGTAGAGGGACAGATTATTGTTCAAAATCATCTCCTAGTTCTAAAGGGAGAGGTTTTAGCTGCAGCTGTGACACATTATTGTTCAAAAATCATCTCCTAGTTTATTTGATTTTAATTTATTTTCCCTATTCCCATTTTTTTGTAGGGCACTTGCCCCACTCTTACCCCCATTTTACTTCCTTTTGCAGCCCTCTAGCACTTGCCAGGACTCTGTTACAGCCATTTTTGTGCCTAAAAGTTCGGGTCCCCATTGACTTCAATGGGGTTCTGGGTCCGGGATAACGTTCGGGCAACGTTCGGGTGCCGAACCCGGACTTTTTCCCAAAGTTCGGATGGACCCACAGAACCCGAACGTCCAGTTGTTCGCTCAACTCTAGTGATGGATAATCTCGTTGCGAATAGTAAGTGAGTAACCACTGTTCTGAAAGTGCGAGAAATATCATCAATACCTAAGTTCAATATGGCCAACCCAGGTGACAGATTTATCGTGATTAGAGTAATTTCACTAATTATGTGAAATATTTGCGTCCATAGTTTGGATAGTTTACTGCAGGACCAGAGGATGTGGTGAAGGGTTCCAACTTCCCCACATTGCTGCCAACACTGCGGAAACTATGTGGTAGATTCTGGCAAGGTGAAAGGGAGTAAGGTACCACCTTGTCATCATTTTATGTGACAATTCCCAGAAACCTGCGCATTTTGTAGCTATAAGGTTGGAGATAATGGCTACTTGCCATTGTTCTGGTGAGAATGTGGAGTTAAGCTCCTCTTCCCAGGCCAGCATAGGGGGCGATTTGGCAAATGTGGCTTTGTCATTGATTGTGGTGTAGAAGAGTGAAATGCCCCCTTTAGCACTGCTTTCAGGTAGTAGAAATCTGGCTACTCTGGCCGGAACCGTACACCACCTATTAGGTAGTTCATGTAGTATAGAGATCACGCGTAGATAGGTATAATGCTCAGTGTTCGCAAGTGCATATCCCTCTCTTAGTGTCGAAAAGGATTTTATGGTACCATTTTAGTATAGGTCCGATATACAAGATATGCCTCTAGCCTTCCAATGAGCTAATGAAAGTGCAGGGGAAAGATCGGTCAATGTTGTCAAGGGGATTTGGAGGACTCGAGTGGGCAGTGTTAAGTTTGTGTGGGTGAGAAAGTATTTCCAAGCGAGCAGCGTGGCTTGGATTGTAGGTAAGGGAGAGAGCAAGGTTTTATTGTTTTCGGGCAAGATGTGTGTAGGTATGCTAATAAGTCATGATTGGGTATTTCTGATTTTTCCAGTTTGCACCATGTAGGGGCCTGTGGGTGAGCGAACCAATATTTAATTT
>BLSH010396944.1:226342-242670 GCA_018402905.1 Glandirana rugosa
TTTCAGAGAACTCCTGTGTAAATTTTGTTTGATACGAGGAACCTATTTGTTTGAGTTTTGGGTTGACAGGTTTGGACAGTTGGGTTTTGAGTTTGTTTATCCAAGGAGCATAGTTTGTTTTAAATGTGTCCTCAAGAGACTTTGTGAGGGTTATGCCCAGGTATGGTATGCCCTCATCTTCCCAAGAGAAGGGGTAATCACATTCTAGTAGTTTTCTAATGTGTTGTGGTACTCCATTACCTAAGATGTGCGATTTAGATTCATTGACTTTGTAGTAGGAAGTCTTATTAAATATTTGAAGGGTTTCATAGATGACTGGTAGTGATTTATCTGGCTGGGTCAATATTAGAATAATGTCATCCGCAAATAAGCTAATGATATGCTTTTTATGTCCTACAGCTAGGCCATGTATTTGGGGATGCTGTCTAATGTAGGAGGCCAGTGGCTCCATAAGCAAATTAAATATCAAGGGTGAAAGTGGACACCCTTGCCTTGTGCCATTGGTGATTTTAAATAGTTGTGATAGTGACCCAGAGGTGTATACTCTAGCTGAAGGGGATGTATATAAGGCTAGGATTGCTGATAAAATCTGTCCTGAGAAACCAAACTTTGTCAGTGTTGCTCTGAGATATCCCCAATGTATCCTATCAAACGCCTTCTCTGCATCCAAGGCTAGGAGCAGAGAAGGTCTTTTGGATTTTCCTGCCAGGTGGATGATATTCAGGAGTCTCCTAGTAGTGTTGGACGATTGTCGCCCCTTAGTGAAGCCCAACTGGTCTTTATCTATCAGGCCAGGCAGTATATGAGCCAATCTAAGAGCAATTATCTTAGCGTACAGTTTGGTATCATTATTTAGAAGCGATATTGGACGGAAATTTTGCGCTCTGTCAGGTGTTTTCCCCAGTTTTGGTAGTGTAACCACCAATGCTTCCAGCATTTCTGGAGGAAAAGAGAAGGAGACCGCAGCAGCCTGAAATATATTGCAAAGATGTGGGCTCAGTTGGTTTTGGAAAGCTCTATAATACTCCCCAGTGAGGCCATCAGGTCCCGGGGATTTGTTATTGGGTAGTGTATTGATGGCCCTGATGATTTCAGAGGTTGTGAATGGCCATTGAGGGTGTCACGCTGTTGGTCCTTTAGACTGGGAGATGAATTTAATGGAGAAAGTTTTCTGTATCTTGAGGTGTAGGTTGGGGAGTATTCGCGTCTTTGTGTAAGTTATAGAGAGAGCCATAATAAGAGCTAAAGGCGTTGGTTATGCCTTTTGGATCATATACTGGTGTTTGGGAGATAGGGTGTATTAATGAGGCTATCTTTGTTTTGGAGCGGTGTCCCTGGAGCCTTCTAGCTAAAAGCTTTCCGACTTTGTTGTTTGTGGAATAATAGATAATTTTAAGCCTTTGGGCGGATCGTTCAAATTGGTGGAGGAGTAACTCTCTAAGCTCATACCTTAGCTCAGAAAGTTTTTGGTGGGCACTAGGGAGGGTTTATTTTTTATTCCCAGTTTCTAGTTCTGCAATTTTGGAGGTTATGAGGTTGAACCGCTGCTGTCTCCCTCTCTTCTCCTGCGCACCCAATTGGATACAGACCCCTCTTATGAATGCCTTGTGGGCATTCCACAAGATCATCGGGTTGCTCACCGAATTTGTATTATTGTTGAAATACTCAGTTAGATTGTCCTCTATGTGCTTCCTCGCCCGTGGGGACTGGAGAAGTGAGGAATTCACCCTCCACACAAATGAGGAATCCGAGGCAAATGTGTTGCCTAGAGTCATTGAAATAGAGGCATGGTCAGACCAAGTGATTACATTGATAGTGGATTGTAAGGCTTTCTGTAAGAGCCACTTGTCTGACAAAAAATAGTCTATAAGGGAATATGTCCCATGGCTTGCTGAGAAAAAAGAATAGTCCTTCTCGATATATGGAGGCGTGTTGACACCTCCATATATCGTATAGATCATTGATCAAGAGGAAGTCACGTAGGGTTGTGGGGTTCTTAGTTTTAGTGGTTGTTGAATCCAAGGTGGGATCATGTTAAGGTCTCCGCAGATGAGAAGGGAGCCTTTCTGGCATTTCTTGATATTCTTGAGGAGAGAATTAAGGTATCGTATTTGGTGTCGGACGCTGATGCCCATCCATCAGAGTCCGACAGTGGTCCTAGGGCAACCATAAAGCCCAGATTAGGCACCCGATACCCGCTACCCTCCGTGCAGCTATGGCACAAAAAAGAACAGAGCAAAGACTCCCAGGGAAACTCACGGAGTTCATGTACCAACCAGCTGCGAGGCCTACATGATACCAGGATCTCACAGCCAGCAGCGGCCTACGCGGCAGACACTCCAGGCCACATCACATCACAGCCTTCCGGCCTTCACTCTGCAGCAGACACACCTGTGCCTAACAATCCGGAGCTACATCACTCTCCGCCACCCTCTCTGACCTCTGGCAGCCCTGCAAAGGCAAAGATGAGACTGGATCCACACCCGGAGGACACTGAGGTAAGCCATGTATATTGCGCACCTCACACAATGTCCCCCGCCAGCACAAAGCTTGACTCCATTGCATCCTTCCCCACCCTGGGCCAGCCAGTGATCGACACCACACTAAAAGAAATTCTGGTATCCCTGAGGAGCTCTCTGCAAGCAGATATGCTCTCAGTCATACAGAACCTCGGTCACAGCATAAACATCATATGCGACCGGGTCACACATGTGGAATCTAACATGAGCACCATTACCTCTACAGTAAATGAGCTCATTGATTCTCAAGAAAACAAGATACAAGACACCAAATGGATCAAAGATAAACTCATGGACATAGAAGACCAAACCCGCAGGAACAACCTGGAAATCTATGGGATACCCGAATTGGTGCAACCATCTGAGCTGCAGCATTACGCGAAAGGCCTAATTAAAAGCCATTATACCAGATCTCAAAAATATAGAACTGGTCATAGACCGCATCCACAGGCTCCCTAAGCTGTCCTTCCTTCCTGCGGATACTCCAAGAGATGTAATACTCTGCATCCATTTTTTTCATGTGAAAGAACAACTTATGCAGAAAGCAAAGTCCCTCGGGGTACTACCAGACCCCTTCAGACAACTAAAGCTTTTTGCAGACCTATCCCAGCATACTTTCAGACAACTGAATACTATCACGAAAGCATTACGCAACCATAATGTACTATACCAGTGGATAGGCCCAGAAAAAATGGCCATTACAATGGATCCAAACACATCATATCAACTCTCCAAGACAGCCTTCAACTGCTGCAACAATGGCAAAATATCCCAGATGCAGCTGATACATCACAGATGGATCAAAGCAACAACGGCATCAAAAACAGTGCTCCATTGCCTCAAAGAGCACCTACCAACCACACCGGGTAACAGCCGCCTCTGGACCCTGCACCTTAACAGGACCCTGTGTTAAAAAGTTCCTTACTCGGCCTCTAAGAACATTTTGTACCCCATCTTTTTCCCTATTAACTTTTTGTACCCCCCTTTTCACCATCGACAAGCACTTGCGGTATACATCACACCACATCGAACAACCAACAGAAGACACCTTCAACCCAACAGCAACCTAACCCACCTCCAAACAAACCGCTCCAGTGACACCTTAAACCCCCACATGACAATCAAAATCGTGTCGATCAATGCAAAGGGTTTAAACCACCCAGCCAAAAGAGCATCCTTGTGGAAACTAGATGAACAGACAAAGTGCGACATCCTATGCGTCCAGGAGACCCATTTTCAAGCACTCAACCCACAAAACTGCAAGAATAAAAATTACTCCACTACATTCTCGGCGAATGCCCCCAAGCAGAAAAAGAAGGGTACTCATCGCCATCAAAAACTCAATAAACTTCAAACTCCAATATTTCGTAGCAGATGCAGAAAGAAGATACATTGTCTTAATTTGCCACATCAAGGACTCAACATTTACCATCATCACAGCCTACTCACCAAACACTCAGCAACTTCGATTCCAGAAGAGACTACACAAAAAAGTCAGCAAAATACAGACCGGAGCAACAATCTGTTGTGGTCACTTTAATACCACAGTGGACCCTTCACTTGACACCTCCTCCGCGTCACCAAGAATCAGACCATCACTGGTACCCCTCTTACCCTCATTTCAGCTCTACGATGTCTGGCGTTGCCAACACGCAGAAGAAAAAGACTATACTTTCTACTCTACCTGCCATAAATCCTACTCCAGAATAGATTTTTTCCTTACCGACCAGTGGACACTACAAAAAATCTCCAACTCAAGCATCCTTCCCATTACATGGTCCGACCATGCTCCTGTAAGTATAACCATCGAAGACAACACCTGTTCCCCTTCAGCTTACATCAGGAGAATGAACACTAAGATTCTCCAAAGTATCGACTACTCCTCGACCAATCCAAGACAAACTTGAATCATTTTTTGACTTAAACAAGAACTCTGTAACTAATGCATCAACTTTGTGGGCATCTCATAAAGCCTTTATGCTAGGCATATTTATCCAGATGGGTGCAAGAGATAGGAAACTAAGGAAGCAGAAAATAGATAGATTACTACTAGACATTCAATCCATTGACACTCAAAACAAACAAGCCCCTCACCCAATCTAAAAACCAAACTTATCCAGCTCTGTTTAGATCTCAGGAATCTCTTAATTGAAAATTATGAAAAAATCCAAAAACAAAGCAAATCAAAAATCTACAGCTCCAGCAACAAAGCAGGGAAATGTCTCGCACAAAAAAATAAAGGCCAATGCATCAAATCGCATATTCCTTTCATTTATCACCCCAACACTGAAGAGAAGGTAAAAAACCCACAAGAAATCGCTGACCCATTCAGTACCTTTTATAGTTCCCTGTACAATATAAAAGATGATAAAGTAACTCCCCAACCTCACCCTGAAGCGATCCAAGCATTCCTAGAGTCAGTGGAACTTCCCCAACTAAGGGCCAAACAACTGGAAGCACTGAATGCACCTTTCTCTGCTACAGAAGTTGAAAAAGCTATTGAAGCCTTACCTCTCAATAAATCACCCAGCCCAGACGGCTTTGTTGCGGAATACTTTAAAAAAATTCAAACACACCTTGACACATTACCTACTACATATGTTCAACGAAGCTGCTTCCTTGGTTTCCTTTCTGTCAGAAATGTTAAATGCATTAATTATCATGCTACCGAAGAGTGGGAAAGAACCCAATACCCCCCAAAATTTCTGCCCTATCTCCCTATTAAACCACGACATAAAGATCTACGCTAAAACTATTGCGAACGGATTGATTGACATACTTCCTACTCTAGTACACCCGGACCAATCCAGCTTCATCAAAGGGCGACAAACATCTGAGGCAACCCGCAGAATGATAAACATGCAGAAAAACATACAATGCCTTCTCTGTTCCTCTCTTTAGACCCAGAGAAGGCATTTGACCGAGTACACTGGAATTATCTGCATTTAGCCTTACAAAAATTTGGTTTCCAAGGACACATACTTTCAGCCATAATGGCACTATATTCCAAGCCCTTAGCCCAAGTATACTGCTTCTCCATGCTATCTAAACCCTTCGCCATCAGCAATGGCACCAGACAAGGATGCCCATATGCACCACTCCTCTTCAACATAGTTATGGAACCCCTTGCCGAAAAAATCAGATCACACCCATCAATATCAGGATTTAACATAGGAACCTCCAATCACAAAATCAATCTGTTCCCAGATGACATCATCTTCTTATTAACGAATCTCGAATACTCCCTAGCTTCGGTAACAAAATTGTTGTCAGAGTTTGTAATATGACATTTCTCCAAAGTTAACAAGTCCAAATCATTCATTCTCCCATTAAATGTTCCAGGAAAATTACAAGCTATCTTACAATCCCAATTCCCCTACACATGGTCCAATGAATCTATATCATACCTAGGGCTAAAACTTACCCCATGAATGGCACACCTATACCGTGCAAACTACACAGCATTCCTAAACCACCTAAATAAATAACTAGAACAACTATCTAACCCTTATCTGACATGGTCGGGCAGATTCGCTGTATTCAAAATGCTAACATTACCACAACTACTGTATCTATTCAGATCCCTACCAATTCCCATATGACTATCCTATTTCTCTTCCCTTCAAAAAAGTCTTGGCAGGTACATATGGGGAAACAAAACCACGAGATGATCCAGAAACACTCTTATGAGACACCCTAAAGCCGGCGGTATGAGACTCATCAACTTCAAAGATTATTACTATGCCACAATATCAGCCGCATTAAAGCCATGGTTGTCGCCTGAACAAAACAACCCTTGGCTAGCCATCGAAGCCTCCCAAATACCAGGCCACAACCTAGGCAACTGGCTCCTCAGCTCACCCAAAACACACAAACAAAACTCAACATTTTCACCAACAATTATAGCGTCAAGCTTGGCACTTAAATACCTCATAGCGCATTCCCAGGGAAATAACCCCCGCATTAAAATACCCCTTCCCCTAGTCATATTACCCCGCCTCATACCCAACATTTCAGTGACCGAGTGGCAAACCAAAGGTATAAACCTAATCTCTGACCTATACCATGATAATCTCCTCAAACCATTCCCAACGTTAAGAAACTCTTACCATCTTACTCACATAGACTACTACAAATATACACAAATTACAAACTGTCTCATCCACAATAACAATCTCACTATAGAACTACACACCCAAATATGGAACTATCTCACCTCACCATCTAACAGTGGAAAAGGCATCTCAAAAATCTACAATTATCCTAGGAAACAAATTAAACTTCCACAAAACACCTCCCTTAATCAAGTGGTAAGAAGACCTAGGGCACCCCATACCTGAATCCCAATGGCACCTTGCTTTCCTAACATCTTCCCAAAAAACCAAATCTGCAAACATAAGGGAATTGTCTCACAAAATAACACTCAGATGGTACCTTACCCCTGTAAAAATACACAAATTAGATTCCTCATCCTCTCACCTATGCTGGAGAAACTGCGGAAAGTCAGGGAACCTACTACACATATTGTGGAACTGCCCCCACATAGTAAACGTGTGGCATCATATATTTTCTGTAGTAGAAAATATCACTGGCCTAAAATTAGAACACTCCCCTGAACTGGCTATCCTAAACATTGCCATGGAAAACGTCCCACACAATTTACACACCATAATAGCTACCCAAGAAATAATCAATCTAGTACACACACGGCACGTATGAACGCATGTTTGCCACCTGTGAAAATAACCTTGATTCCAGCCACAAAAAATGGCATCCCTGGCTCATATGGTACAACATTAGGAAGAATTCTTGAATATCTTCTCTCCTCTCTCTTTACCTACATATGTGGGGGCGGCCTCCTCCCACAGGACATCTAAAGATCCCAATGGGGGTGTCCACAAGGAGGAGGCCCCCCACCCCCCTCCCCTACCATTACTATTATTCAAGGAACCAGTGTGATCCCACTATCTTTACATGTATTTAGCAATGCAATTGTCAATGATCAACTCATCGTGAACATGTGGAATGATATATACCATTACAAATGCTTACCTTTTTCTTTTTCCTTTCTGTAATGTTACTTACCCTTTCAAATCTCAATAAAAACATTGAAACAGAAACCCTTCTTCAGACTGTCTTAAATCTATTCCTCCATAGCCTTAGTCTCAGCCAGATTAAGGGGATAGGTTCTCCCCTTAGGTAGAGGAGTACCGGGAAGCAGTTGAATTGCACAGTCATAAGGGCGGTGTGGAGGGAGACCCTCCACTTCCTTTTTAGAAACCACATCAGCAAAATCAGCGTAGGCCTCAGAAAATTCAGGGTTGGTAGACACCTTATGGATGGACATTTTATTATGTACCACCTTTTGGAGACAGTGGTCAAGACAGGAGGTGCTCCAAGCCACCAGAGGACCAGTCAATGTATGGGTTATGTTTACATAACCAAGGGAACCTGAGAATCACAGGGTATTTCGGGGACAGGATAATGTCAAAAGACAAGACATCTTGGTGCAGAGCCCCTAAACGGATAGAGTGGGGCTTGGACTCATGGGAAATAAGGCCATCACCCAGAGGGGCTCCAGTAAGAGTAGTCACACAGAGTGGTAGGGTTTTCGAAGCCATGGGAATTCGGAGTCTCTTTACCAGAACTGCATCTAAAACCACACCACCAGCACCAGAATCAATAAAGGCTACTGTGGAAAAGCACTGGTCATTCCAGGACAAAGAGATAGGGACCAGAAGTCTCTTCTGAGGAAGGTTACCATGGCCTGTGTTTAGTACGTTCACTGTCTGACAACGGCACCGCCCCTATGTCCATGGGTTCTTCCTCAGACCCGACAGGAAAGGGGACAGTAGAGACTAGTGATTGTCGAGGAGATGATTTAGCACCAAGTCTGGGAGGATTATATTGTCCTTGGCGTCCTCTCTCTAACTGATGCTCAGAGAAGCAAGTGTCCACCAGGATACACAAGCTGATAAACTCCTCCAGACCCGCTGGGATCTCACAGTACATTAATTCATCCTTAATGCGTTCCACTAACCCTCTGCATAAAGCAGCTTTAAGGGGTGCTACTGTCCTAGGTGGTCTCTGCCGCTAGCGTACGGAATTCTATGGCATAGGACGCTGCGCTGCATTTACCCTGATGTAAGTCAAGAATACTGGACTTGGCTGCATACACTCTGCCAGGAACGTCAACATTTTTTTCAAATGTCTTCATGAAGATGGGATAGTCAGTGAGAACAGGAGACTCCTTCTCATGAATAGGTGACACCCAGGACAATGCTCTGCCCTTGAGCAAGGAAATTATAAATGTCACCTTGGCTTGAGCAGAGACAAACACAGAAGGTTGATTTTTAAAATGTAACCGACAATGGTTTAGGAAGCCCCTGCAATCGGAAGGGTTACCATCATACTTCTCAGGGAGAGGGATTTTAGGAGCGGGAGGACCCATTGGTATAGACATGGCCACAGGTTCCCTAGCCCCAGCCCCTAGGTCGCTATGTGCAGCAGGACTGGACCCATGTGCAGAAGATAAAGAGGCCAACATAGCCATGATAGCATCTCGTTTTTCCTCCAATGACTGCACGCGGTTAGCCTGGTCTCCCTGCAGTTGTCCCTGATGAGAGTCTGCCTGCACCAACTCGCGGAGGTCCATCTGGCCTGAGTATACTGTTAGGTCTGCCAGGAACTCCAACTGTCACTCCGGTTTCCTGACCAGTAGTCTTGTCATCCCGATATCAGGTGGAGGATGGTTGCAATCCTGCAGCCAGAATTCTGGGACCTCTCTGGTAAGTGCAAACAGACCAAATCAAGGGACAACAAATAAATAAATGACTCATGGTTAGTAGAGGGTGTAGTCGGGAGCCAAGGGTCCGGTAGCAAATCCAGACGGAGATCCAAAGAGTTTACCAGAGAGGGCGTAAGGGTCAGGCAAGGTTCGGCAACAATCAGTCAATGTAGTACAAGAGGGCAATCCAAAGGTGTAGTCAGGAACAAGCAAAGTTAGTAACAAGCAAACAATAATAACTAGCAGGAACTGGAACCTATACTCAGGCAGAGACAGGAAGGGGAAGTGAGGATTTATAGGGTACTAAATGAGGTGACAGCCTACAGCTGGCCACTGGGTGGAGCCAGAGTCACCATCCGAAAGCAGTAGATACCCAGGACTCCACAAAGATAGTAGTTACTCGGTGGCTAAGGCCGTAAGGAACCGACCACAAGAACACAGGTCCCAGGATCGATCCCGATCAAGGCGTGACATCCTCATCCTCCGCCACCCAGGCTCATACTAGTTTGCCTTCCAACGCAGCTGCCAAAGCAGTCTATTCCCCTGGCTCCTTGTCCACAGTTACTCCTTCCGTCGTCCCACCATCATGCACGGAGGAGTCACCAGAATTAATCGACCATAGTGTTGGTTACATGCTGATGCAGGATGCGTAGCAATTTGAAGGCCCCAAAGTTGGTTCCCAGGTTGAGGAAGGGAGTAACGTGAGCCTAGGGAGAGAGGGTGCCCCAGAAGGACAAGAATCTAGCAGTCATGTTCCCCCAGCAGCAGCATACTGCCAAGTTTGCTCCAGTGATGATAGGGGAGGGGATGATGAGGCCACTGACTGTACTTGGGTGCCTGAGAGAAAGGGGGAGGAAAGTGAAGAAGAGGAGGCACAGCTCCAATGAGGCAGGATGTCCACCAGGGGCCAGCTTAAGGGCAGCCCCTCTATTGCCTCACACCACAGAGCTCCACGGGTGCAGGGCACTGCTGACTCACTGCTGACTTCCAAAAGTTCATTGGTGCAGGCTTTTTTCAACACTTGTGCAGTAGATCACACCGTTGCTGTTTGCAATCAATGTCTGAAGCAGATTAAGCATGGTCAGAACAGCTGCCGCTTGGGCACAACATGCTTAACAATATATATGACGACCTGTCATGCAGTCCGTTGGCAACAGCACTTGAAAGACCCACATCATAAAACAAGGGGGACTTCTCCTTGCTCCTCATCTGTGATTTCAACCCCTACTATACCTCCAGTCCTCTCAAAAGCCTGCACTGAGAGGAATGAAAATATAGCAATGGGTGCCACAAGTACTTGCAGCCAATCTGATAGCAGTACACCACCAGTTGATTTCAGGAGGCAAATTTACCTACCCCAGTTACTGAACCAAATAAAAAAATACTGTCCCAGCCATCCACATGCTCAGCGTCTAAATGCTAACTTGGCCAAATTGCTAGCGCTACAACTGCTGGCTTTTCAGCTGGTAGACTCTGTGTCACGCACCTGGTGGTGGAGTCTGGATTGTGCAGGGAACAACCACTCTTGCGCACCTGATTCAGGGACCCCTGGTAGAGCAGACAGGAGGTCCAAGAGTGCAGGATGGCACGAGGGCTGGATGGTCACTGATGATGGTGTGAGATCTCAAGCAGTCGTGCAGATCAGAAGAGTGGTGGTACTGGCTGGGTCAGCAACTGGCTGGCGGTGCGGTACAAGGGATCAGGCAGAAGA
This sequence comes from Glandirana rugosa, assembly GCA_018402905.1. Lineage (NCBI taxonomy): Eukaryota > Metazoa > Chordata > Amphibia > Anura > Ranidae > Glandirana > Glandirana rugosa. The sequence continues at coordinate 237,360 of BLSH010396944.1, forward strand.
ATGGTCAAGTCCAAGCAAAAGTTCGTAACCGGGCTGGCAGCAGAAGTACAGAGGGATCAGACAATCGGATGGTTGTGGATAGCCGGGGTTGGTGCAGACAGATAACAGCAGGTCGGGTCAAGTCAGTTCTAAACAGAAAACAGAAAGGATCACAGGAACTGGGGAACAGGAACAGAGCTGGAGCTCACAGGTACTCAAACGCTGTAGAATGGACAGCACCGGCTGCTGGGCATTGAGTGTTTAAATAGAGCCGTTTGGCGCTGTTTCCGGCACGTGCGCACGCACTGGCATGTACAAGTGTGCACCGGCACGCACAAGCGCACAAGTCCATAGAAAGCATAGATCTTTTCCTAACACTCTGCCCCCTTTCATGAATTTGTGGAATGTGCTGTACCACAGTGGTAGGTTCTAAAAATAAATTTCTTCTCATGTAAGGCCATTCCAGCTCTCTACCGTTATGTACGTTATGTACTTGGACAGAGCAAGCAGCAGCAAGGTTCATAGTACCGCTGACTCGTGGTCCAGCAGGAATGGTCCGGGATGTTACCTTTCCTTCACGGCGCACTGGGTAACACTGCTGGCAGCTGGGAAGGATGCAGGACAGGGTTCAGTGTTGGAGCTTGTTCAGCCACCACGCCTCCAAAAATCTGGTGGCGATTTTGCCACATCTGTCTGCTCTACCCCTCTTCTTTTTCCTCTGTCGCTTGTTCTGCAGAATTGTCCTCTGAAGCAGCAGTGCTCCCTAAGCGTTCAAGGGGCTACGCAAGCAGTCAGGCTAAAAGATGCCATGTGGTGCATTAGTTGGTCTGTCTATGGGACAGGAGCCACACTGGGCCAGAGATTCTGTCAGCTCTGCAGGGACAGGCTCAGAGGTGGTTGATGCCATGGCTTTAGCCAGGAATGGTTGTATGCGACAATGGCACCAATCTTTTCTCTGCCCTCCAACAGGGACACTTGACACATGTTCCACGCTTGCCACACGTCCTGAAGTTGGTGGTGCAGCGTTTCTTGATCAGGTACCCAGGCTTACCAGGTATTCTGAGGCAGGCCAGAAAAGTCTGTGGTCATTTCCAGCGATCATACAATGCCAGTGCTCGGCTGGCTGACATTCAAAGGGAATTTAACCTGCCCACCAACCGCCTCATTTGTGACATACCCACCAGGTGTAACTCAACATTGGCAATGCTGCAGCGGCTGTACACACAGCAGAGGGCCATCAATGAGTACCTGTGTGAGTATTAAACACCAGGACAGGCTCAGGGGAACTTGGCTTCTTTTCCCTTTGCCAGTGGCTACTGATCAAGGATGCAGTCAGTGAAGGGGTTAACCTGGGGGGTGCTCTAGGGCAGGGATATGCAATTAGCAGGCCACCAGATGTGTCAGAACTACAAGTCCCATGATGCATAGCATAGCAAGACTCTGACAGCCACAAGCATGACACCCAGAGGCAGAGGCACAATGGGACTTGTAGTTTTGCAACAGCTGGAGGTCCGCTAATTGCTTATCCCTGCTCTAGGGGCTAACTGTGTTCCCTGGGTGTGTTCTAACTGTGAGGGGGCTGGGCTGTCAGGGGCATCAGAGTTCTAACTGATCCCAGTGACAGGGATCAGTAGATCTCTGTCATGCTGCCAGACAGCGCAGGGAACCTCCGTGTTTACATAGGCAGTTTCTCCTCTCCTAAACAATCGCGGCTTGCCAGCAGATATCGGGTCCGCCCAAGCCACAGACACACTCCTGCAGAGTGCGGCGGGCACGAGAGTAAATGTATGTGAGCTGGTCAGGAACTGGTGAAACCACATTACAAGGGTAAAGTTGCAGAACTCTGCCTTCGCAGAGGGAGCAGAGGATGAAATATCTTCAGGAGGCCTTGAAGAAAAGTTTGTGTAACGCCTTTCCAGACCCTAGGAGGTTACCATTTCCTGGTGCTGGACAACGTGTTGCTAAAGCTTTGTTTGGTCAGAGGAAGAGCAGTGGAGAAGGTGGCCAACTGACCGATGCCTTTAAACTATTTTTCAGTCCTCAGTGCGAAGGGCGCGAAGGTGCGCGAAACAACCATCACCAGCATCTGCATTATATGGTGCAGGAATATCTGGAGACCTTTCCAACAAAGCATCCACTGGGTTACTGGGTCTTGAGGATGGGCCACTGGTCAGAAATTGCTCAATATGCAATCAAGCTACTTGTCTGTCCTGCACCCTGCGTGCTTTCTGAATGGACATTCAGTGCTGCTGGAGGGTTTGTAACTGATCAAAGAGTGCGCCTGTCCACAGACTCTGTTGATAGGCTCACATTTATAAAAATGAATCAGTCCTGGAGCGGCAGCTATCAAGCCCCTGATGCTGATGTAACTGATTGAATTTGCTAGGGATCTGGGATCCCTTGAAGACCGCCAGTCCCTATGCTGCCTAAGTGTCTATCCTATTCCTGAATCTTGATGATGCTAGCTTCCAACAATATTTTTGTTTTAGGGCACCACCAACACCCAAGGACCAATTTTTCTGCACTTGTTTGACTGGGGCATGTAATTACAATTTTTTAAATAATTTTTAACAGCAAGGTCCATTCCTGTGCCCAACAAGAGCAACTGAGAGGGGTTACAGTGTTCAGGCACCACCAACACCCAAGGCCCAATCTTTCTGCACCTGTTTGACTGGGGCATATAATTACAATTTTTTAAATAATTGTTTACAGCAAGTCCCATTCCTGCTCCCAACAAGAGTAACTGTGAGGGGTTACAGTGTTCAGGCACCACCAATACCCAAGGCTCAATATTTCTGCAACCGTTTTACTGGGGCGTGTAATTACAATTTTATATAGTCCAGTCCCCATAGTATATATTATACAGTTCAGAGTATATAGTGCAGTCTGTATAGTATATATATTTCAGTTCAGAGTATATAATGCAGTCTGCATAGTATATATATTGCAGTTCAAAGTATATAGTGCATTCCGCATAGTATATACAGTATCTCACAAAAGTGAGTACACCCCTCACATTTATTATAAATATTTTATTCCATCTTTTCATGTGACAACACTGAAGGAATAACACTTTGCTACAATGTAAAGTAGTGAGTGTACAGCTTGTATAACTGTGTAAATTTGCTGTCCCCTCAAAATAACTCAACACACAGTCATTAATGTCTAAACCGCTGGCAACAAAAGTGAGTACACCCCTAAGTGAAAATGTCCAAATTGGGTCCAAAGTGTCAATATTTTGTGTGGCCACCATTATTTTCCAGCACTGCCTTAACCCCCTTGGGCATGAAGTTCACCAGAGCTTCACAGGTTGCCACTGGAGTCCTCTTCCACTCCTCCATGACGACATCACGGAGCTGGTGGATGAGACCTTGCGTTCCTCCCCCTTATGTTTGAGGATGCCCCACAGATGCTGAATAGGATTTAGGTCTGGAGACATACTTGGCCAGTCCATTACCTTCTTTAGCAAGGCAGTGGTCATCTTGGAGGTGTCTTTGGGGTCGTTATGATGTTGGAATACTGCCCTGCGGCCCAGGCTCAGAAGGGAAAGGATCATGCCTAAATCTGTGCAGTTCGTTTTGTTCCGAAATTCGGACAAATTTTTCATTATTTGGAATTCGGATGCATCCAAATTACAACAGTAGCGATATTAAACTAATCTGAAATAATGATTCAAATTGAAATCATTTGGACGAAATTTGATTAAAATCAAATTAAAAAACCATTCAAATTGAATTAAAAAACAATTCGAATAGAATTCGGAAACAAATTTGAAACACATTAAGAAAAATAAAATATTGATTTTCTAAAAAAGAATATAAAATTATAAAGTAATATAATAAAAATAAAAGCATAGTAAAGAATAGAACAGAATAGATTAAAATAGAATATATAACCATCTTCTGAAATTTGAATTTCGAATAGAATAAATACAAATAGAAGAGATTATAATACAATAGAAAAGAATAGAATAGAGAATACGAGAATAGAATAGAAAAGAACATCCGAATCCAATAGAAATTTTTGGAATGCAGTTTAATTTTTCGAATTCGGTAGAATTTTTTTTGAATGTGGTAGAAAAACAATAGAACAGAATCGATCAAAATAGAATATATAACCATCTTCTGAAATTCAAATTTCACATAGAATGAATACAAATAAAAAAGATTAGAATAGAATAGAAAAGAATATAATAGAGAATACAAGAATAGAATAGAAAAGAATAGAATAGACAAAACAATAGAACAGAATAGAATAAAATAGAAGATATATATAACCATTTTCCAAAATTCGAATTTCGAATAGAATAAATTTCAATTTTAATACAAAAGATTAGAATAGAATAGAAAATAATAAAAAAAGAATAGAACATAAGAGAATACAATAGAATAGAATAATAGAAAAGAATATAATAAAATAGAAAGAATATAATATATAACTTCCGAAAATCGAATTTCAAATAGAATGAATTCCAGTTTCAAATAGACTGAAATTGAACTAAAATAGAAAAGATTATAATAGAATAGAAAATAATAGAATAGAATAGGATAGAAAATAAGAGATAAAATAGAAAATAATAGAATAGAAAAAGAGAACAGAATAGCTTAAAATAGAATATATAACCATCTTCCGAAATTGGAATTTTGAATAGAATGAATTCAAATTCGAATTTCAATAGAAAAGGTTAGAAAAGAATAGAATAGAACAAGAGAATACAATAAAATAGAAAAGAACAAAATAGAAAGAGAATAGAAAAGAATATATTAACCACTTGCCGACCGCCGATCGGCATCTGACGGCTGCAAAGTGTCTCGTTCCTGCAAAACGCCGTCATACGACGGCGGCTGCGGGAACGAGTTTAGTGAGCGCGCGCGCCGCCGGAGGCGCGCCCGCGCGCTCACTGTGTTCGGGGGGAGCCAGGGAGCGGGTGCGGCGGCCTCGATTGCTGCCGGCTACCCGCGATGGCCCCCCCAGAGCGAAGGAGCGGAGGTCCGTGTATGTAAACACAGACCTCCACTCTGTGTGAGGGGGAAGGGCTGTGATCACAGCCTTCCTGTACGTGAAGGCTGTGACCACTTCCCTTCCCCTGTTAGGGCAGTCCCCCTACAGTTAGAACACGCCCAGGGAACACAGTTAACCCTTAGAGCGCCCCCTGCAGGTTAACCCCTTCACTGCCAATGGCATTTACACAGTAATCAGTGCATTTTTATAGCACTGATCGCTGTATAACTGCCAATGGTCCCAAAAAAGTGTCAAAATGGTCCGACATGTCCGCTGAAATATCGCAGTACCGCAAAAAATTGCAGATTGCCGCCATTATTAGTAAAAAAAA
>BLSH010396944.1:249211-275283 GCA_018402905.1 Glandirana rugosa
TTGTTATCTTGTCTTATCGTATTTTATATTATATATATATATATATATATATATATATATATATATATATATATATATATATATATATTATATTTTATGCTATTCTGTTCTATTGTTTTTCTATTCTATTCCTCTCTTTTCTATTCTCTATTCTATTCTTTTCTATTTTAATCTTTTCTATTTGTATTTGTTCTATTCGAAATTTGAATTTCGGAAGATTGTTATATATTCTATTGTAATCTATTCTGTTCTATTGCCTTTCTATTCTATTATACTCTCTTATTTTCTACTCTACCACTATTCTTTACTATTCCTGTATTTTTATTATATTACTTTATAATTTTATATTCTTTTTTAAAAAATCAATTTTTTTTTCTAATTTGGTTCAAATTTGTTTCCGAGTTCCATTCGAATTGTTTTCAAATTCGATTTAAATTCCAATTGTTTTCAAATTCAATTTGAATCAAATTTCATCCAAATTTTTTTCAATTTGAATCGTTATTTCGGTTTCTTTTAATATTGTTACTATTGTAATTCGGTAATTCGGATGCATTTGAATTCCAAATTATGAAAAATTTGTCCAAATTTCCATTCGGAATGAAACAATTTGCACATGTCTATTAAACAGTACTTACTGGCAAATTGAACACTTTGAATATCATACACGTACACTATTGCAATTTAAAAAGCCATAGATGCGGGAAATTAACTTTTAATTGCCATTATAACTAGATTTGAGCGGACACCTGGATGACAAGTGCCCTGCAAACAAATGTGGATAGGGAAATAACTTAAAATCACATAAAAAAAAATAAAAAATGGAGGAGGAGGTGGATGTGGAGTAGGAGGTTGAGGAAGCGGTGACCGTAGCGGTGTAGGTGGAAGTGGCGGTGGAGGAGGAGGAGGTAGCCAACACTGTTTTTTGTTTGTTTGTTTTTTTTTTCCAATTGGGGTAGCCCCCAAAATATTGAGACATATTAAAAAAAAAAATCACTATCTGCAGACAAACCCAGAGATGTTCTAGCACGGGTTCACTTTTTCCATATAAAATGTACCATGGTTTATTTTTAATGTTTCTCCTATTACAAATTCCAATAAAGACTTATATTCTATAAAAAAAAAAAGGAATAAGTTCACTTAAGTATACCAATGGCTGTGTGAGTCCGGTCTAAATGTCTATTCTGCACGAGGTACAAACAAGTCTTGTGGGATCCATGCCTGGTTCATTTTAATAAACGTTAGCTTGTCCACGTTGGCTGTGGACAGGCGGCTGCGCTTGTCTGTGATAACGCCCCCTGCCATGCTAAACACATGTTCAGACAATACACTGGCTGCAGGGCAGGTCAGCACCTCCAAGGCATAAAGGGCAAGCTCAGGCCATGTGCCCAATTTGGAGACCCAGAAGTTGAATGGGGCAGACCCATCAGTCAGTACGTGTAGGCATGTGCACACATACTGTTCCACCATGTTGCTGAAATGCTACCTCCTGCTAAAATGTTGCCTATCAGCTGGTGGTGCTGTTTGTTGTGGCGTGCTGCTGACAAAGCTTTTGCACATTTCGGCCATGCTAACCCTGCCTTCTGATGTGCTGGTGGTGCCACAGCTGCGTTGGCGACCTCTTCCTCCTCCTCTATCTTCGCCTTGTGCTTCCACTGAGCTCCCCGGTGTCATTTGGGAATGCTCTCAGCAGCGCGTCTACCAGCGCGCACTTGTAATCACGCATCTAGAGAGTGTAGAGTGAAATCTATACTAAATAGATAGATAGATAGATAGATAGATAGATAGATAGATAGATAGATAGATAGATAGATAGATAGATAGAGTGATCTATATACAGCCAGTTAGTGCAGGCAATGCAAAAATATATTTATATACCTTACTAGTGTATGCATATATATATATATATATATATAATGCAATGCCTTTAGTGTATACTATGTACACAGCGTATTAAGTGTACACTATATATCAGTGCATTATAGTGCATTCGGGGGTGTACGTACGGTATATAGTACACTTGACGTGGTGCCTTAAAATATATACAGTCTAGTGTATATATATATATATATATATACACACACACATCGTATTGAGTGTACACTATATATCAGTGCATTTGGGGGTGTACGTACAGTATATAGTACACTTCACGTGGTGTATTAAGATATATACAGTCTAATATATAGATATATATATATATATATATATATATATATATATATATACATATATATACACACAGCGTATTGAGTGTACACTATATATCAGTGCAACCGTGGGTGTACAGTATATAGTACACTACTTGACATGGTGCCTTAAAATATATACAGTCTAATATATATATATATATATATATACACACACATATATATATGTACACAGCATATTGAGTGTACACTATATATCAGTGCATTATAGTGCATTCGGGGGTGTACGTACGATATATAGTACACTTGATGTGGTTTATTAAAATATATATAGTCTAGTATATATATATATATATATACACCGTATATACTCGTGTATAAGTCGACCCATGTATAAGTCGACCCTCCTACTTTTGCCCAAAAAATATGGGAAAACTTATTGACCCGCGTATAAGCCTAGGGTGTGAAATGCAACAGCCAGAACACAGGGACAGGGAGCCAGAACACAGGGACAGGGAGCCAGAACACAGGGATTTTAGCCAGAACACAGGGATTTTAGCCAGAACACAGGGATTTTAATGCCAGGACACAGATATTTTAATGCCAGGACACAGAGATTTTAATGGCAGGACACAGGGATTTTAATGCCAGGACACAGGGATTTTAATGCCAGGACACAGGGATTTTAATGCCAGGACACAGGGATATTAATGCCAGGACACAGACTGTAGCCAGAACACACAAGGGCTGAGTTAGGTAGTTTAGTTTCACATTAAACAGAGCAGTGCTGCTTCTAAGAGCCATTCTGTGCTTTGTAAGTGTGATTAAACACATTGGAATGCAGAGAATGCTGAGAATGCAAAGAGGGAGCTGCAGCTCTTCACGGAGATCAGGAGGTGGGCGGGACTGAACAGCTAACATCAGCTTGTCCCGCCCACCTGCCGACATCAAGCTGAGAATCTGACATCTCTCTCAGCATTCTCTGCATTCCAATGTGTTTAATCACACTTACCAAGCACAGAACGGCTCTTAGAAGCAGCACGGCTCTGTTTAATGTGAAACTACTGATCACCACAGACACTGACTCGGGTATAAGTCGAGGGGGGTCTTTTTCAGTACAAAAAATGTGCTGAAAAACTCAACTTATACCCGAGTATATACGGTATATATATATATATATATATATATACACACACAGTGTATTGAGTGTACACTATGTATCAGTGCATTCAGGGGTGTACAGTATATTGTACACTACTTGACATGGTATCTTAAAATATGTACAGTCTAATATATATATATATATATATATATATATATATATATACACAGCGTATTGAGTGTACACTATATATCAGTGCATTCGGGGGTGTACATACGGTATATAGTACACTTGACTTGGTGTATTAAAATATATACAGACTAGTATATATATATATATATATATACAGACAGTGTATTGAGTGTACACTATATATCAGTGCATTCGGGGGTGTACAGTATATAGTACACTTGACGTGGTGTCTTAAAATATATACAGTCTAGTAAATATATACACACACAGTGTATTGAGTGTGCACTATATATCAGTGCATTGGGGGTGTACGTACGGTGTATAGTACACTTGACATGGTGTATTAAAATATATACAGTCTAGTACAGCCTTTCTCAACCTTTTCAACACCGAGGAACCTTCGAAATAATGCTCCTGTCTCAGGGAACCCCTGCTAAAAATTAAAAATCTACAACTCATGATACATTAGTGTGATGGTCAATGGGAAGGATGCTCCTTATACTTGTGGTCACTGGAAAGAATTACCCCATTACAGATATTTAAAAAGATCAATGATGTCATTAGGAATTTATCTGAGAGGTAGAAATTGACCATTGCTCAAGGAACCCCTAGCAACCTCTGGAGGAACCCTAGGTTTCCATGGAACCCTGGTTGAGAAACCCTGGTCTAGTATATATATATATATATATATATATACACACATAGCGTATTGAGTGTACACGATATGTCAGTGCATTTGGGGGTGTACGTATGGTATATAGTACACTTGACGTGGTGTATTAAAATATATACATTCTAATATATATATACACACAGTGTATTGAGTGTACACTATATATCAGTGCATTTGGGGTGTACAGTATATAGTACACTACTTGACGGGGTATCTTAAAATATGTAAAGTCTAGTATATATATATATACACACAGCGTATTGAGTGTACACTATATATCAGTGCATTCGGGGGTGTACGTACGGTATATAGTACACTTGGCGTGGTGTCTTAAAATATATACAGTCTAGTAAATATATACACACAGTGTATTGAGTGTACACTATATATCAGTGCATTGGGGGATGTACGTACGGTATATAGTACTCTTGACGTGGTGTATTAAAATATATGCAGTCTAGTATATTTATATGTATATATATATATATATACACACACACAATGTATTGAGTGCACACTATACTATACATTCTGGGGTGTACGGTGTATAGTACACTACTTGACGTGGTGTCTTTAAATATATACAGTCTAGTGTATGTACATATATATATATATATATATATATACACACAGCGTATTGAGTGTATACTATATATTAGTGCAATCGGGGGTGTACATACAATATAAAGTACACTTGACGTGGTGTCTTAAAATATATACAGTCTAGTGTATGTACATATATATATATATATATATATATATATACACACACAGTGTATTGAGTGTACACTATATATCAGTGCATTCGGGAGTGTACAGTATATAATACAGTGTAGTGCGGTGTTAAAAAAAATCCCCATCATGTCAGGAAGGCCACAAAGGAGAGGCAGATGCTCCCAGGCCACTAAAAGAGGTCAAGCAGCTTCTGTGTCTTCAGTGAAAAGTGGTGGTGGCATCCTCTGCAGGCGGGTCATGCTTGTCCTATTTTTCTGCTGTTGGCGGCTATTCAGCCACAACATGCAGAAGAGTTGGTGGAGTGGATAACTAAGTCGTCCTCATCCTCCTGATCCTCTGTCACCCAGGCTCATACAAGTTTGCCTTCCAACGCAGCTGGCAAATTGGCCTATTCCACCGGATTCTTGTCCACAGTTACTCCTTCTGTAGCCCCAACATCATGCACGGAGGAGTCACCAGAATTATTCGACCATAGTGTCGGCTACATGGATGGAGGATGCGCAGCAATTTGAAGGCTCCGATGTTGGTTCCCAGGTTGAGGAAGGGAGAAACATGAGCCTAGAGACAGGGGGTGCCGCAGAAGCACAAAAAACTAGCAGTCATGTTCCCCCAGCTGCAGCATACTGCCAAGTTTGCTCCAGTGATGAGGAGGGAGGGGATGGTGAGGACACAGATTGTACTTGAGTGCCTGAGAGAAGAGAGGAGGAAAGTGAGGAGGAGGAGGAGGCACACCTCCAACGAGGCAGGATGTCCTCCAGGGGCCAGCTTAAGGGCAGCCACCCAATTGCATCAGACCACAGAACTCCACAGGTGCAGGGTGCTGCTGGCTCTTTGGTGTGGGCATTTTTCAATTCGTGCAGTAGATTGCACCATTAACATTTGCAATCTATGGCTTAAGTGAGTCAAGCGCGACCAGTACTCCAACCGCTTGGGCACTACTGTCTTGACAAGACATATGATGACCAGCCATGCAGTCCGTTGGCAACAGCACCTAAAAAACCCACACCAGAAAACAAGGCAGACTTCTCCTTGCTCCTCATCTGGGATCTCAATCCCTTCTATACCTCCAGTCCTCTCCAAAACCTGCACCGAGAGGAATGAAGGTCTAGCAATGCATGCCACAAGTACTTGCAGCCAATCTGCTAGCAGTACACCACCAGGTGAATTCAGCAGGCAAATATTCCTACCCTAGTTGCTGAACCATGAAAAAAAATACTGTCAAAGCCATCCACATGCTCAGCGTCTTAATGCTAGCATGGCCAAATTGCTAACACTCCGACTGCTGCCTTTTCAGCTGGTAGACTCTGCCCCCTTTTGTGAATTTGTGGAATGTGCTGTCCCACAGTGGCAGGTTTCCAAAAGAAATTTATTTTCACGTAAAGCCATTCTAGCTCTCTACCGTCATGTGGTAGGCAATGTTTTGGCCTCGTTGGACAGGGCGGTCAGCAGCAGGGTTCGTATTACCCCTGACTCATGGTCCAGCAGGCACAGTCAGAGACGTTACCTTTCCTTAGCGGCACACTGGGTAACTCTACTGGCAGCTGGGAAGGATGCAGGACAGGGTTCAGTGTTGGAGCTAGTTCCGCCACCACGCCTCCAAAAAGCTGGTGGTGATTTTGACACATCCGCCTCCTCCACCCCCTCCTCTTCTTCTACCTCTGTTGCCTCTTCTGCAGAAGTCCTCTGAACCTGCAGTGCTCCCTAAGCATTCAAGGGACTACGCAAGCAGTCAGGCTAAAAGATGTCATTCGATGCTTGAGTTAGTCTGTCTTGTGGACGGGAGCCACACTGGGGCAGAGATTCTGTCAGCTCTGCAGGGACAGGCTCAGAGGTGGTTGATGCCACGGCAGCTTGAGCCAGGAATGGTTGTATGTGACAATGGCACCAACCTTCTCTCTGCCCTCTGACAGGGACACTTGAAACATGTTCCATGCTTGGCACACGTCTTGAATTTGGTGGTGCAGCATTTCTTGATCAGGTACCCAGGCTTACCAGGTATCCTGAGGCAGACCAGAAAAGTCTGTGGTCATTTTCGGCGTTCATACAATGCCAGTGCCCGGCTGGCTGACATTCAGCAGGAATTCAACCTTCCCACCAACCGCCTCATTTGTGACATGCCCACCAGGTGTAACTCAACATTGGCAATGCTGCAATGGCTGCACGCACAGCAGAGGGTCATCAATGAGTACCTCTGTGAGCATGGCATCAGGACAGGCTCAGGGGAGCTTGGCTTCTTTTTGGCACATCAGTGGCTACCGATCAAGGAAGCATACACTGTCCTGTCACCATTTGAGGAGGCCACAAGGATGGTGAGCAGCGGCAATGCATGCATCAGTGACACTGTCCCTCTAATATTCCTTCTGGAGCACAAGCTTTGTGGAATCATGGACAGGGCACTTGAGGCAGAACAGCGGGAGGAAGAGGAGGACCTCCTTTCCTCTCAAGGCCCCTTTTATGCAGAGAGCATTCCTGCAGAGCTGCCAAACACACAGGAGGAGGAGGTGGATTATTGTGTCAGTATGGATGTGGAGGATAACACGCAGCAGTCTTCAAGGAATCATGGTTTTCAGTCCCCAGTAACCCAAGGAGTTGTAATTGGCTGGGAGGAGGTAGTTCCTGATAATGTCATCCTCAGTGACCCAGAGGACACTCATGCCTCCTCAAACTTATGCTGCATGGGCATGATTCTGAAAATCCTGCGAAAAAAACCTAGGATTCGTGGTATCAAGGAGAGGGATCATTACTGGCTGGCAACCCTTCTTGATCCACGTTACAAGGGTAAAGTTGCAGAGCTCATCCTGCCTGCGCAGAGGATGAAACATCTTCAGGATACCTTGAATAAAAGTTTGTGCAATGCCTTTCCAGACCCTGGGAGGCTACCATGTCCTGGTGCTGGACAACGTGTTTCTGAAGCTTCGGTCGTTCAGAGGCAGAGAGGTGGAGAAGGTGGCCAACTGACCGATGCCTCTTTCAGTCCTCAGCGCCCAGGCCAGATAGGTTCAAGCAGCCATCGTCAGCCTCTGCATTATATGATGCAGGAATATCTAGGGGCAAGAGCAGACTTGGAGACCTTTCCAATTGAGCATCCACTGAGTTACTGAGTCTTGAGGATGGACCACTTGGTGAATATGCAAGTGAGTTACTTTGGTCCCCCCCAAAGTACCTTGTCCCCATGTTGATGGGGACAAGGGCCTCTTCCTGACAACCCTGGGCTGTGGTTGTTGGGGTCTGCGGGTGGGGGCTTATCAGATTCTGGATGCCCCCCTTTAACAACTGGGCACAAAGATCCTGCCCCCTATGTGAATGAGTATTGGTACATCGTACCCCTACCCATATCCAAAAAAATCTGTGAAATGTGGGTGAAGAACGTCTTTTTTATTTTCAGCGGGTAACTGGCGGTGAGGAAGAAGACAGCAGCGGCTAGGAAGAAGACAATGGCACAGGAGAAGACGGGAGAGATGACAGCGGGAAGAGACGGCTCGTGGAGAAGACAGCTATTTTTTTTATCGGTCTTGTCAAAAACCAGCTCTTGTTTTTTTTTTTTACATTTCACAGCTTTTTTGATGAATGGGTAGGGGTACAATGTACCCGATGCCCATTCACATAGGGGGGCTGGGATCTGGGGGCCTCCTTGTTAAAGGGGGCTTCCAGATTCTGATAAGCCCCCTGCCCACAGAACCCGACAACCACAGCCCAAGGTTGTTGGGAAGAGGCCCTTGTCCCCATCAACATGGGGACAAGGTGCTTTGGGGTGGGGGGGCACAGAGCCCCCCCTGACCCAAAGCACCCACCCCCGATGTTGAGGGCATGTGGCCTGGTACGGTTCAGGAGGGGGGAGCGCTCACTTGTCCTTCACCTATCCTGCCCGGCCAGGCTGAGTGCTCAGATAAGGGTCTGATATGGATTTTGGGGGGACCCCCAGATCAATTTTTTTTAATTTTGGCCTGGAGTTCCCCTTAAAATCCATACCAGACCCGAAGGGCCTGGTATGGACCTTTGGGGGGGAACCCTGCGCTCTTTTTTTCCTTGATTTGTTATATACAGTATCTCACAAAAGTGAGTACACCCCTCACAATTTTGTAAATATTTTATTATATCTTTCCATGTGACAACACTGAAGAAATTACATTTTGCTACAATGTAAAGTAGTGAGTGTAAAGCTTTTATAACAGTGTAAATGTGCTGTCCCCTCAAAATAACTCAACACACAGCCATTAATGTCTAAAGCACAGGCAACAAAAGTGAGTATACCCCTAAGTGAAAATGTCCAAATTGGGCCCAAAGTGTCAATATTGTGTGTGGCTACCATTATTTTCCAGCACTGCCTTAACCCTCTTGGGCATGGAGTTAACCAGAGCTTCACAGTTTGCCACTGGAGTCTTCTTCCACTCCTCCATGATGACATCATGGAGCTGGTGGATATTAGAGACCTTGCGCTTCTCCACCTTTCATTTGAGGATGCCCCACAGATGCTCAATAGGGTTTAGGTCTGGAGACATGCTTGGCCAGTCCATCACCTTTACCCTCAGCTTCTTTAGTAAGGCAATGGTTGTCTTGGAGGTGTGTTTGGGATTGTTATCATTTTAGAATACTGCCCTGCGGCCCAGTCTACAAAAGGAGGGGATCATGCTCTGCTTCAGTACGTCGCAGTATGTTGGCATTCATGGTTTCCTCAATGAACTGTAGCTCCCCAGTGCTGGCAGCACTCATGCAGCCCCAGAACATGGCACTCCCACCACCATGCTTGACTGTAGGCAAGACACACTTGTCTTTGTACTCCTCACCTGGTTGCCCCCACACGTTTGACGCCATCTGAACCAAATAAGTTTATCTTGGTCTAGTCTAGTTTATTAGACCACAGGGCATGGTTCCAGTAATCCATGTCCTTAGTCTGCTTGTCTTCAGCAAACTATTTGTGGGCTTTCTTGCGCATCATCTTTAACCACTTCAGCCCCGGAAGGATTTCCAGCTTTAGGACCGGAGCCCTTTTTGCGATTCGGCGCTGCGTTGCTTTAACTGACAATTGCGCGGTCGTGCGACGTTGTACCCAAACGAAATTTGCATCCTTTTTTCCCCACAAATAGAGCTTTCTTTTGGTGGTATTTGATCCCCTCTGCGTCATTTCTGATCACCGCTATAAACAAAAGAATAGCGACAATTTTGCAAAAAAAAAAACAAATTTCTTACTTTTTGCTAAAATACAAATCCAAAAAAAAAATATATAAAAAAACATTTTTATTCACCGTTTTTGGCCGATTTATATTCTTCCTCATATTTGCGATAAAAAAAAAATCGCAATCAGCGTTTATTGATTGGTTTGCGCAAAAGTGGTCGCGTTTACGGATTATGAGAATTCATTTTTGGGGTTTTTATTTTTTTTTTTATTTTTTATTAAATGGCGGCGATCTGCGATTTTTAGTGGTACTGCGATATTTCAGCGGACATGTCGGACCATTTTGACACTTTTTTGGGACCATTGGCATTTATACAGCGATCAGTGCTATAAAAATGCACTGATTACTGTGTAAATGCCATTGGCAGTGAAGGGGTTATCCTGCAGGGGGCGCTCTAAGGGTTAACTGTGTTCCCTGGGCATGTTCTAACTGTGGGGGGACTGCCCTAGCTGGGGGAAGGGAAGTGGTCACAGCCTTCGTATACAGGAAGGCTGTGATCACAGCCCTTCCCCCTTCACAGAACGGAGGTCCGTGTTTACATACACGGACCTCCGTTCCTTCACTCCGGGGGGGCCATCGCGGGTAGCCGGCGGCAATCGAAGCCGCCGCACCCGCTCCCTGGCCCTCCCCGAACACAGTGGGCGCGCGCGCGCTCACTAGGCGCGATCACGCGGCCGCCGTCATATGACGGCGATCCGCGTTACAGAGCCACTTTGCCGCCATCAATCGCCGATCGGCGGTCGGCAAGTGGTTAAAAGAGGCTTCCTTCTGGGATGACAGCCATGCAGACCAATTTGATGCAGTGTATGGCATAAGGTCTGAGCACTAACAGGCTGACCCCCCACTCCTTCAACTCTGCAGCAATGCTGGCAGCACTCATACGTCTATTTCCCAAAGACAACCTCTGGATATGACCCTGAGCATGTGCACTCAACTTCTTTGGTCGACGATGGTGAGGCCTGTTCTAAGTGGAACCTGTCCTGTTAAACCACTGTACGGTCTTGACCACCGAGCTGCAGCTCAGTTTCAGAGTTTTGGCAATCTACTTATAACCTAGGCCTTTTTTATGTAGAGCAACAATTCTTTTTTTCAGACCCTCAGAGATTTCTTAATAAGATGCAATGTTGAACTTCCAGTGACCAGTATGAGAGCGTAAGAGTGATAACACCAAATTTAACACACCTGCTCCCCATTCACACCTGAGACCTTGTAACACTAATGAGTCACATGATACCAGGGAGGGAAAATGGCTAATTGGGCCCAATTTGGACATTTTCACTTAGGGGTGTACTCACTTTTGTTGCCAGCGGTTTACACATTAATGGCTGTGTGTTTAGTTATTTTGAGGGGACAGCAAATTTACACTGCTATACAAGCTGTACACTCACTACTTTAAATTGTGGCAAAGTGTCTTTTCTTCAGCGTTGTCACATGAAAAGATATAATAAAATATTTACAAAAAATGTGAGGGGTGTACTCACTTTTGTGAGATACTGTATATTGCCAGGGGCCGGCAATACATTACAGCCGCAAGCAAGTTTAAATGACTTTTTTCCTTTAGAAATGTAATTTTGCTGCGGCACTGTTATAAACATCACACACACTTTACAGGCAGACTAAGGAGACCCCCCAAGCACAATGTTTAAATAAATATTTCATTTTTATTGTTTCACTTTAAGCATTATTAAAACCACTGCTCCTGAAAAAAACGATTGTTTTAAAAACTTTTTTTTTCTTGCATTGATACATGTCCCCTAGGGCAGGACCCGGATCCCCATACACTTTTTATGGCAATAACTTGCATATAAGCCTATAAAATGAGCACTTGTGATTTTTTATGTTCGTGTCCCATAGACTTTAGTAGGGTTCGCATGTTTGCACTAATTATTTGCCTGTTCGCTGTGTTCTGGTGCGAACCGAACCGGGGGGGGGGGGTGTTCGGCCCAACCCTATTGCTGACTAGTTCCTGCAAGCTACTGCACTTTGCATATCTTGTCTTATTAAAGCAAATAGAGTATGGATGTCTCAAAGCAGAGCAACTGAGGCAGAAAGAAAGGGTGTTAGGAAAAATCAAGGAGTAGAAATCTTTAGACACAAAGCTCATCTTTAACAGGAGTCAATATAAATAAGAATGTACCCTATGGCTTTTTGTTCACGCTATGATACCTAGCATTGATCCCAGTCCTTTGTTTTCCAAAGGTATAGACTTTGATGTCCATAGTGTTATTATCTTTTATATATTTCTTTCACATATAGTCACATATGTGTTTACTGTTTAGAATTTTTTCCCCTTCTTTTCTTCTTTTTCCTGTTCATGTGTTGGGTGTACTAGGCCTACCGACCTAGAGGCCGATACTAAAGCGCCCATTCTGTGGTGGCACCCCTGTTTACCCGCTTCTTTTATTTTCAGGTTAATTCGAATGTAAAAGGTTGTATTATCATTACTGTATGAATAAAATGTGTGATTCTTTGTATTGTACAACTTTAAAAAATGTTATTAATAAATAATTAAAAAAAAAAAAAAAAAAAAAGAATGTACCCTCTGGTTTGCCACACTTTGTCCATCATTGCCATTGATGCACTGCCCACCGAATAAAACAAATAAAGTCAGCCCTTTATTGGAATGCCTTTGTACCTTCAGTTTTGCCAAATTCCTTAACAAGAATCATAGCTTCCTCCTGGATTCTCTCCTCGATTGTCCTCTTCCCCATACCAAAATTCCTTAGTGTAATAAGACCAAACCTTCTCATTTGTTTCCAGCGTTCTCCACTACTAGCTGTAATGCCTAAGAGATACATGATCATGTTAGAAGCATCAGAGCATGTTTCCTATCTGACTTACAGATTGTTACACATTGGTATAGAAAGAGCGTGAGCGAGTAAAGAAAAAAGAAACAGGATGTGCAAATTTCTGTAATTGAACATTCCATATCAATGAGCCTGCAATAAAAAATGTATGACACCAAGGCAAAAAAATTACCTTACCATATCCTTTCAGAACATATTCAGATAACGCCATCTTTCCTCGACCGCTGAATGTATATTTTTGGTCAATCAGAGCCTCTTTAATAATATCATATCCGCATAACATTACTGCACGCCGAGTTCCAAAATATACAGTAAAAATTGGACCATATTTCTTTTGAAACTGCAGGTAAGTGAGAGAAGGAAGGAGAGAAAAAGGAGAGAAAGAGGTGGAGGGGGGAAAGAAAAATCAGTTTATAGAATGTCAATTCTACAGTACAGTATTAATAAGATCAAGAACTTAACGTGTATGTAAAGCCTAACAAGCTATTCTTATTTGAACCTTTTTGATCTGTATATATAAAGGTAAATTCTGTTTTTCAATTTTGTGTAGAGAAGGGTTAGAACCTTTGTCGGGTTTTAAATGCTGTCACTCCTGGGCGTGCTGTCCCTTTAAAATTCAAAAGTGCTACTGTGCATACAATAAAGTTATATCATATACTATTACTATACCATGAGAGGGTACCAATAGTGTACGTTTAGTGCATACAATCTACATGAAAAATAAATAAATAAAAAATGGAAAAATAAAAAAATATTCAATAAAGATGCAATAGTGTCATTAAGTATTATTTTGCCAAAAGACACTCAAGCCCTAAGGCTTCATGCACACTGGCTTAAAATCGGCGCTTCTGCAGGAGTTTTGTGTTCTGCCTGTAGAAGCAGCTTACTATTATCCTAAGTGTCCATGCACATTAGGATAATTACAGGCATATTTTAAGCTCAACGTTTAGAGGCAGGAAAAAACCCTTCTGGTTTGCATTTCTGATTGGAGCTTTCTGGCAGATAAAATGCTAAACTCTTATAAACTCATCTAAACTACCCAGATAGCAAGAATAAATTGCCACAAATTTGTGGCAGTGTTGAATTGTAAGTCTGTTAACTTATTAAATTATTTTCACTGGCAAGTTGTACACTTGCAGAGCACTTGAAGCGCAAGTTCTAGTTGACAGACATGTTTCCAATTTGTAGCAAATTTGCGTGGCAAGTCTCTAGCAAGAGCAAAGTTGCAGTGATGAGTCTACAGCAAGATCTCTGCAAGTCTACAACATGAAAATTCAGCCACAGTGACCCCTGTGGTGGGATGACTATTGCACAACATAACTGAACCAGAATTTGCAGGAGACTTGCTGAATGTTTGCAAAGAAAGTTGATCTGGAGTCATGCAATGTGAACCTGTTGCAATTGTGCAACAAACTTGTGGGGCCTGGCAAGTCTAGCAATAGCTTAGCAAGTAATTTTCAAACTTGCAGCTCAATTTCTTGCTATCTAGGTATGTACAAAAACTCTCTATACAAGTGTTTTTTTCCTGCCAAGGGAAATCACATTGTTTAAGTCCAGTGAGCATGGAGCCTTAAAGAAGAAGTACAGCCAAAGCTTGTTTGGTTGTACTTCTCCTGTTATTCACAGGCATGCAGTTTGTTCTGTGTGACCCATTTTCATCAGACAGTGGGCTGAAGCCTGCTGTCGGCTGACGTCACAGGCTCAGGCAAGATCCCAACAATGACGTCAGGATCCACCCACATGCCTGGACTGGCACCCAGCTCAGCTTCTCAGCGAGCCACTGAGAGGCTGGGCCGCTCCCACCCCCTCCACCAGGGACATGCGGTGAGGTCAGTGACTGGTGAGGCATTGGCTAGTATCAGAGCCAGACACACACAGGTTACATATTCACAAGTTACGCATTCGATTCTCATTATGTAGGCAATCACAATTCTACTAGTTCTACTTGTTATACTCATTTAACAAAAATATTTACAAGCACTGTCCCTGTAAGATGTTTTTCAGTCACCCACATTGATGCTGGAAACAATATTACTAGCAAAGATGACAATAAAGTTTGTAGAATAAATAAAATATGTCTCTTTATTTTCTGAAGCCAGATATACAACAGAAATATTTAGTAATAAACAAGTAAACAATAAAGGGTTCAGGATTATTTACTAAAATTGGCTTAATTACTGAATGAAGTTATAACTTCAAACCAGTCATTTCATAGTAAATAGATAAATAGTAAATTATTATGTAATAACATATAGCATAATAATATATTATTTATCTTGATTAAATAACATATAGCATAATAATATATTATTTATCTTGATTAAAAAAGTACATTTTCAGCAGCAGCAGCAGCAGATTCTCCCTCTTAACTGTGTGAGAAAAACATGGGATTATGGGTAAACCTTATACCCATGAACCCATTTTTTCCCTTGTAATTAAGAGGGCTGGGCTGGAAGGGAGCATTTGTCTTTTAGACACGTGCCCCCTTCTATGACACTACAGTGAGAGGTGAGCCTCCACTGCAGCATTTTTATTGGACAGCTTGGGCCAATGGTACTTTACCATTGGTCCAAGGCTCTAAGCTGTCCATTGAGCTGAGTGTCTCTGACAAGAATTTATCCTCTCAGTCTGCTGCTTGTATTCAAACTGGCCACGCTGTTTGTAGCTTCTGACAGGCTGTGCAAGGAGCCCCATATCTCTGGAACCATAGGTGCTAGGAGCCCCACATTTAGATCAGTGGTGGGGTAGGACTTCAGCTACCCCCCCCCCCCAAATGTGGGTTTCTCTGTGACCCCAGGTCACTGAGCTATGACCCTCAAAGCTTGATCATTTTTTCTTTATGTTAATGGCAAGTGAGGCTCAGCCTCACCTGCCTCCCATAACTGCAGGTCCCTGCCCTCCACAGCCCATCGCTCCAGTGAGCATGGCAGGCAGAGCAGAGAGCTGCTCACGGACAGTCACCAGCTCTTTGCTCAGGGAGCCCTGAAAACCGAGCAATAGGCAGTGTTGATCGCTCAGTTCTCAGTGTTAGAGCCGCAGGGGCACAGATGCAGCATCCACCTAGGAAAGTATATTCTAAAATAAAAAAAAATGCCATACTTCTCTTTTACGCGTATGTATTATAATATAATAATTCACCCTCAACCTATAATAAAATAAAAATATAAAGTATATACAGCATACAGATGGATAAATGTACATAAGGACAATTCAAATATGAATAAACAAGCATATAGAAACTAGTGTTATTTATCGACAAAGACAGGTTATAAAAGTGAATAAAGCACAAAAAAAGAAAAAATTGTGTATAATGTCCATATAGATGGATAAATATCCTGGTGAACAGTCCAAAATCAAGATGGAGAATCCCAAAGGATAAGAACACACACTTCAAAGTGTAAGACTGCGGGCATTCAGTGCAGCAGGAATCAAAGGTGCCATGGAAGCACACCACCCAAACACACACACACTCAATGTCCTTACCAGAGATACTGATCCCACTTAGAGATCAAGAGGCACCTTGCTGTCCCACAGAACCAAATGCTCAGACACACCCCTCCATCTAGGTATGATCCTGTCTAAATGTGCTCAGCACAGAGGGATTAAAAGTTATAAGGGACGACTATAGTGCAGTATTTTTAAATCATGGACTTTTGGGGAGCATGTCCGGCCGGCGGAGAAGATGGCCGCATAATCCGGAGCTCCGGGCACTACGCATCCACAGTGACAAGTTACAGCGGAGAGGGCAGCCATCCAAACCCAGGAGCAAGCCCAGGAGATCGGTGTACCCTCGGCCTCCACCATAAGCAAAAGGAGGAAGCCAAACAAGCAGCCACAGCGCCTCATGGACTTCTATCCGGTGGCGCTACAGCAAGGTAGGCAGCATGGCGCCGGCAACAACGTGGGGGGAATGAGCGGCCCGCAGCACAGCCACTACGTGCCACAGGCAGGGAGACCCTATCCCGCTGAGCAGTCGGGAGAGCTGGAGGATTCATCTCCCCCCCTCACCCCTACCACAAGCAGCCCAGCTAAGACTAAGCCGAGGAGGGATGGAGAGGAAACACTCCAGGGGCGGCAAGGCATGCCATTACACACAGGCGCCTCTGCAAGGCCCTGCTATAGAGACATTTCCAGCCTCAGACCAGGCGATTTCGGAGCACACTATGAAAAACATACTCCTCTCCCTAAGGAGCACACTGTTCAAAGATTTCTCAGACATGATTAACCCGCTACAAGAAGTGGTACAAATTCACTCTGAGAGAATTCATCATTTGGAATCCAAAATGGCAGACCTGTATACAGCCCATGAGTTAGTGGATGCATATACAGACCAGGAACATGAATTACAAGGTCTCCAGAACAAATTGGCTGATTTAGAAGATCGCTCGAGACGGAATAATATAAAATTCAGGGGGATACCAAAATCAGTCCAACCCAGTGAGCTAACAAACTATGTCCAGCGCCTAATAAAAGCACTAGTCCTAGCCTTAGCGACATAGAACTGTGCGTTGACAGGGCCCACCGTATCCCCAAGCCTAAATTCCTTACAGAGACAGCACCTAGGGACACTCTGGCAAGGATCCATTACTATCACGCCAAGGAGCGCGTCATGGCGGCGGCTAAGCAAAATCCTACGGTTCTGGACGAATTCCAGAACATATCGCTGTTCACTGATATTTCTCAGCAAACAGTGCTGAATAGGAAAAAGTTACAGCCATTTACAAAAATCCTCCGCAATAATAAAATTATCTATCATAGGGGCTTTCCAACGAAACTAGTCGTATCTTGGAACGGAAAAATGTATGCGGTGTATAGCGTTGAGAAAGGAATACAGCTATTTAAAGACTGGCAACTGATACCCACGGACATGCAGCAGCAAAGCTCACCCAACCTAGAGCACATCCAATCGGATTGGTCTTAAAATGCTGACCATATCTATGCTTCCATCTCACCATAAAGTCTCAACCACGTTGCGAGGCTCGGAGCACCATCTCCTATTGTCCTACACCTATCCACCAGTCATTACTGGTTAAGGTTAACCAGACATACTCTACGCAAAATCTTCAGATGGGCAACTGGATCCACCCAGTGCAAGTGCAAAAGGGACCAATCGAGCCAGGAGCACCGGGGACGGCTTGGTGGAGATCTACCACTGGACACTTCCCATGGAGTTAAGACACAACGGCCCAGGTACTGTGTTTCCAATTACCCTCTCCCTTTCACGGAACCTTAGCTACTTCAGCAAAGCTAAAACTGACTATTCGCCATGCCGCTAAAGGTTCTATCCATAAACTCCAAGGGCCTTAACAGCCCCTACAAAAGGCACGCTCTATTGAAAGAAGCAAAATTGCACAAAGCAGACATACTTTTACACAGGAATCCCACTTCGATGCTCATAAGTGCCCCAAATTTCACCTGTTGAGGTATCCAGTTGTGTACATGGCCAACGGCCCTAAAAGGAAATGTGTTTATTGCTATCAAGGAGACAGTGCAATTTTGCCACATACACACTGTGGCAGACCCTCAAGGCAGATATATTATTTTAATTGGGGAACCGAACCACTATATCTACACGCTGGTTAATATTTACTCCCCGAACACCAAAGTAAGGAAATTTCTGCGCCCATTACTAAACCAGATTATGGATAGCAAACTAGGAACATTGCTGATTGGAGGCGACTTTAATATGGCTCTACAGCCAGACATGGACTCGACTTCTCCTAACAGGAGACCTAGCAATGCAGTGGTATCTTTACTAAATAAATACGAGCTGTATGATGTATGGCGCTGCTTTCACGGTTCCGAAAAAGACTTCACGCATTTTTTCAGTGACTCGTGCATCATACTCCCATATTGATTACTTCTTGATGTCTAAACTGTCCTTACAAAATATGATTAAAGCAGATATTGGTACAATTTCCTGGTCTGACCACGCACCCATATTACTGGAATTCGATGACAACCTCTCTAAAGCCCCTCCCCCATGGTGGGGACTAACTGGCACGATCCTTGAGGACAAGAAATTGTATCAAACACTGCTTCAAGAACATAACATATTTTTTGAATGTAATGACACACAGAATGTCAGTAGATTCACACTTTGGCAAACATATAAGGCTTACATAAGGGGGATTCTAATTAAACTGTCAGCACAAATCAAAAAACAGAGAACGAGACAGATCGAGGAGATCCTGCATTCTATAGCAAATAAGGAAGAGATAAATAAAAAACACCCAAACCCTGATCTAACACAAGCTATTTTGCTAGAAAGACAATAACTGGGGTCTCTGCTTCTCTATAAATATGAGAATAATTTAAAGTATACGAAAGCCAAATATTATGGCCTTCACAATAGAGCCAGAGCTTGGCTAGCGAACAAAGTTAAAACAAAGCAAATTCAGCACAAAATAAGCTCTATTCTACACCCCAGTAAGAGAGTCTCCTTATATAACCCGAAGGACATAGCTAACACTTTCGCTGATTATTATCAATCCCTGTATGATCTGGAAAATGACTCTGCTACACCACAACCCACTATTGAATACATCAAGTCCTTTTTGAGTAAAGTTAATCTCCCCAAATTACCAGAGGGTGAACTTCTCACTTTGTCAGAACCCATCACCCCCCAGGAAATGAAAGCGATCATAACAAGCCTGCCCAACCACAAGTCCCCGGGGGGTGATGGGTTCACTAACAAATATTATAAAGCCTTCAACGGGGAACTAACACCCCACCTCTGCGGACTCTTCGATCTGGCCTCCTCCTCTGGCGCATTTCCACCTGAAATGTTGAAAGCGGTCATAGTTACTCTCCCCAAGCCCAACAAAGACCCTACAGTGCCATCCAGCTATAGGCCTATTTCTCTTTTGAATACGGATTTATGCTAAACTATTAGCCACCAGGCTTCAAAAAATATTGCCTCTGCTCATCCTCCCAGATCAAGTGGGATTTGTTCCGGGATGCCAAGCCCCTGATGCCACTAGACGTATTATAAATTTAGTGCACCAGATGGAGACCTGTCGGACGCCTTCTCTGCTCCTTTCCTTGGAAGCGGAGAAGGCGTTCGACAGAGTCCACTGGGGATACCTCAAGGAAGGACTCAATATATTTGGGGTGACAGGTTGTATCCAATCTGCAATAACCTCCCTATATTCAACTCCCTCGGCGGCAGTTCTCAATGCTGGGCTGATATCCAAATCTATACATATTAAAAATGGAACTAGGCAGGGGTTCCCTCTGTCACTCATAATATTTACTCTACTGATAGAACCTCTAGCGGAAAGAATTAGATCCTGCCCCACCATATCGGATATTACCATCACTGGCTGTCAGCATAAAATAAGCCTCTTTGCTGATGATGTAATGTTGATAATTACTAACCCAGAAAAGTCACTTTCAGACACACAAAAAATACTGGAAGAATTTAGCTTTATGACCTCTTACAAACTAAATGCTTCCAAGTCCCAAATTCTAGGCATAAATATACCTAAACCTATGGAAAATCGCACCAAAGCTTGGTTCCCATTCACATGGCCATTGATCTCTATCACATTTCTAGGCACTCAAATAACCCCTAAAACTTCCCAACTCTTCAGTGCAAACTACAAACCTTTCCTAGAATCTCTTCCCCAGCAACTAAATTGAAACCATTAGAATTAAACACGATGGGCAGAATAGCAACACTTAAGATGCTGACATTCCTTAAATTACTGTATTTATTTAGAACAGTGATCATCCCATTACCCAAAACCTTTTTAACAGCTGTACAAAAATGCTTTAACCAATATATATGGAATCATAAACCTCCTAGATGCACATTAACTATCATGATGAGACACAGGAAGTTTGGAGATATGGGGGTCTCCAATGTAGTGGCATATTATAAGGCATGTGTGCTGGACCAACTCCGTTATTGGTGGACTACTCACCCCCAAAAGACATGGTCTACTATTGAAGCTCTCATTACCCAATAAGTTGACTTAAAAACAGCCTTATTGGCCGTGAGATTAGGCGCTCCTATTCCAGACACTTGTTCCCCATCAACGCAGACTTCATTAACCACCTGGAAAGAAGTTAGTCTAGATCCTCTCCCTACGGAGCCGTATTCCATAATTAAAACCCCCATAGGGGTCCTTCACCACTTTATCCCCGGGCTAGACCTTAAAAAATGGCAACGCAAAGGTCTCGGATACATAGAGGACCTATACCAGGGGGAAAACTCCAAAAAAGTCTATTAGTTTGTCTACCTACAATCCAAGTATGCTCTAACACCAGCATATCACTTTCAATATATGCAGATAAGATTGTTTCTACGCACTAACCCTATCCCTCCAAAACGTAATCTCCCACTCTCAGTCGTCACCTACTTCAAAGAAACTGCAGCATCAGCTAAAGGTATATCTTTATTTTACAAAAAATACTGTACCCAGGGCACCTTCTCCAAAACTAAAACTATGGTGAAATGGGAAGAAGCACTGGGTATAAATGTCTCTAACAACCATTGGAAAAAAGCGTTAAACACCACATATGCTGTCTTCAAATGTGTAACCCACTGGGAACAATTCCAAAAAGTGATGCACTCCTGGTACCTCACTCCGTCCAGACTAGGCAAAATATATCCTCAACAGTCGGCCTTATGCTGGAGGAACTGTGGTGAAACAGGCACACTGTTACATACTCTATGGGCATGTAGATCACTAAGGTCTTACTGGAACAAAATGTTCTCACTCCTTTCTGATATTTGCAACCAGAATATCAAACCTAACCCACACTTGGCCCTGCTGCACCTCAACATACATGAATTCCACTCAAAATTCCGCACTGTAATAATACATCTCCTTCTAGCAGCTAAAACAAATATAACAAAATATTGGAAATCACCTGACCCCCCATCGCATATATAAGTTATCCAAGTGCTTAACCACCACATGTGAAATGGAAAAAGCATTAACGAACATAACTCTAACATATAAACACTTCCATACCTTCTGGAGTCCCTGGCTTACCAACCCTAAATGCACTTTTGTTTAACTGAAAATTGCAATGTCATTTATTGTCTGGCTCTGTATCTCTCCTCCTTACTTTCCCATAGCCCCTTAACCCTCTCTCACCTCTAGTATCTTCTCTAAAATCTCCTCTATATTTTCTCTTTCCTTCCACTATACAAGGCACCAGTGTTGCCACATATTATTCCATGTCATTATTGCTATAGTCTATTTTACTGTAAAGGTTAAAGATGTATTGGTACCCTCCCTGACCTATCAGCAGATTTCCCCCACCCCACGGACACAGTGTGCTCCCATTGGGGTGTCCGGGTTGGGGGAAATCAGAAGACCGACAACTTTGCTTGTATAAATCTATAAGTGGGCCTTCATTTTCTACCTCTGGACAGGGAAGGAGTACCTAATGTGTACGTTGACATATGCTCCTGTAGTTCCTGTACACCAATATGGAATGTTATATTCTTGTTATGCCTTGCTCCCTGGTTATTATCTTCTTTGATAAATTAATAAAAAGTATTGAAACTAAATCATGGACTTTTAATAAGGTAATGTATTTACAATAAGAAGACAAATACAGGCATTAAACTATCGATAAGCACCATCAGATTCCCACCAGCGTACGTAAAGACGTCAGGTGTTCGGCCACACCCAACACGTTGCAAACAGCATCTTCAGAGGATAGATATAAACTTTATTTTTCATTTATCATGCAATCCCACAGAAAGAAGAAGCACCAGAGGAGTTACATGTGTCCACTCCGATCACACCAGTGCACCAGCCTCAAAAGAGGAAGAAACCGGAGGATACCACTTCATCTTTCCTTACCAAGGCAACTGCTGCTCTACAAAAGAAGCCTGATGAATCAGACACATTCTAACAATGAACAAGATGAGAAAAATGTCAGAGGAACAACAACAATTTACCAAGATTTTACTGCTTGAGGTGCTGAACGAAGGGGTTAGAGGTGAACTAACAAGAAATACACACACGAAGAAGTCTGATTCATCACCATCACAGCCTTCTACTCAGCCCTCACAACATGCAGCTCATGGTTCATAGCATCTTGTTGCCCAATGGCAATACATGCAACACCAACAGCATAATTCCTTGGTCACAAGACTTTCATTATGCACACTTGTCGTTTTTACATAATACATTTTTGTTTAAATATTGTTCATTGTTCTACTGGACTTCATGGCCACTGATTCTTTGGCACTTATGTTATGAGAATTCATAAACTATAGGATAGGTGCAGCAACTCCCCCTTTCCGAGTCACCTCTTTTCTCCGCCCCTTCCCTGCCCCTGAGCACCATTTCTTGGTTCCACCCCCTAACCACTTCCCAGTACTGCCCTTTTAGAGAACACAGAACCAAGTGTAGCCAATGGCCCCCTTAGGGGTGGTTGGTAGTTGTGGTTCACCTGTCTGTCTGCCCTCAATCACACACTTTTCCGTTCATCCGTAGTCACTGAACAGGCTGGTACTTTGTTTTTGTTGTTTTATTGAGGTGTTAAACTTGGATAGGGTAGGGAAGACTGTGGCATGCCCAGTAGATTAGGATATAGGACCATTCTATATACACCTCCGTATATACACTCCTTCTTCCTCCAGCACTGACGCTTGCTGACCGTTACTCTCCTTCTTCCTCCAGCACTAATATTTGCTGACTGTTACATTCCTTCACTTCTCTCCTGCACAACACTTGCTTCCTTACTGCTAGGCCTGAAGGGAAATTTATCAAGCCTCCATTACATCTTCATCCACCCCTGCTAGCACGTGGTGAGGCCTGAACTTCCTTGTCAGCAGGACCTCCAGACCGACCGTCACAGGCAAGGGCCACGGGCCCTTGATTGTAAGGCCACGGGCCCTCAGAATGTAGCTAAGCACAATTGTGCTAGCCGGGTATTGATGTACTACTGCTCCCAGCCCATCCTCTTCCAGGCCACTCTGGCCTACCTCACTGTCTGGTGACACCGCTCCCCTGACTGGCTCCTTCACCTTTCACAGACCATCCACTGTCTCCTCCCAGCCTGCTCCAGTCCTCTTCTCCAGCTCCCAGGGTCTGTCAGTCACCGCACCGGTGGATCCTTTAAAGAGCCTTTCCTGTAGCCTCTTTGTTGCCCTCCTGCTCCCTTGTGCCACTCCAGGATCTCTCTCCATTCCTGGCTGCACCCGAGCCATCAGGCTTCAAGGTCACCCCCCCAGACTGGGGGCTCCCTCCTGGGTGAGGCCTCAGCAACCTCTCTACTACATCTCCACTCTTCCATCCGACACTCTCCTCCCCCAGCTGGGCAGATCACAGTATTTAAGGAGGCCTGCCCCCTGGCCAATCCAGAATTGGGATTGGTCAGGGCTCCTTAACATACTTCAGAAAGTGACACCTCCTCATCCATCCCCTTTTCCAGAGCCTTCTAGAAACAAAAGGGAGGAGTATTGAAGGGGTGTTCCTTTCTGCAATCTCCAGCTCTTCCTGGGCCACTCCCCTGCCCAGATCAAAACATTCAGGCTTGCACCTATTGTCAGGCCTGATTAAATTTGCCTCTCCTAGCAAAACTCTTCTACAAAAAGCACCTATTACTATGGGGGCGCTACACAAGTATCATTTTGTAGTGTTAAATAAGTTGTATGGAATTTGGTAATGATAACAAGAAAAATAACAAAAAGATCCCCTGCAGCCAGTAACAATATGAGCCCCCGCCCGCAACAAAGCATCCCCTCAACAATGGACCACCGGCAAGAAAATCCCCCCCAGCAACAACAGATCTCCCCACAGCATCAATAGACTCTCTGTCAGCCAGCAACAATAGATCCCTCCCTTAACAGTAGATCTCTTCCAAAACAACTGACCCCCAGCAATATAAGACCCACCCCTAGCAACAATAGGTCTCCCACCAGCAACAGTAGACCTGCTTAGCAACAATAGACCCCTAGTGCTGGAGGTTCCGGACTGTGTTCCCCTGCGTTCCCACTGAAAAAAATCCCTGTCTTTTGCTGACCTCCAGGTCTGCTGAACATTGGATAGGCACTTCTCAATTAGTTCATTTTATGGTGTAAATTATTTAGTGGATTTGGGGATCTTTGAGGTTTGAACTAAACCAACTTAAAAGAAGAAAAACTCAGCGTGTTAAGTATACCTTGCTTACATTGGTTTAACCACTTCAGCCCGGAAGGATTTCCAGCTTTAGGACCGGAGCCCTTTTTGCGATTCGGCACTGCGTCGCTTTAACTGAAAATTGCGCGGTCGTGCGATGTTGTACCCAAACAAAATTTGCGTCCTTTTTTTCCCACAAATAGAGCTTTCTTTTGGTGGTATTTGATCCCCTCTGCGTCATTTCTGATCGCCACGACAATTTTGCAAAAAAACACAAATTTCTTACTTTTTGCTAGAATACAAATCCAAAAAAAAATATAAAAAAACATTTTTTTTCACAGTTTTTGGCCAATTTATATTCTTCCTCATATTTGCGATAGAAAAAATTGCAATCGGCGTTTATTGAATGGTTTGCGCAAAAGTGGTCGCGTTTACGAATGATGAGAATTCATTTTTGTTTTTTTTACTAGTAATGGTGGCGATCTGCTATTTTTAACGGTACTGCGATATTTCAGCGGACATGTCAGACTATTTTGACACTTTTTTGGGACCATTGGCATTTATACAGCGATCAGTGCTATAAAAATGCACTGATTACTGTGTAAATGCCATTGGCAGTGAAGGGGTTACCCTGCAGGGGGCGCTCTAAGGGTTAAGTATGTTCCCTGGGCGTGTTCTTACTGTAGGGGGACTGCCCTGGCTGGGGAAGGGAAGTGGTCACAGCCTTCGTATACAGGAAGGCTGTGATCACAGCCCTTCCCCCTCACACAGAACGGAGGTCCGTGTTTACATACAAGGACCTCCATTCCTTCGCTCCGGGGGGGCCATCGCGGGTGGCCGGCGGCAATCGAAGCCGCTGCACCCGCTCCCTGGCCCTCCCCGAACACAGTGAGCACGCGGGCGCGCCTCCAGCGTCGCGCGCGCGCTCACTAGGCTCGTGAGCGTGGCCGCCGTCGTATGACGGCGATTTGCGCTCACGAGCCACCTTGCCGCCGTCAATTGCCGATCGGCGGTCGGCAAGGGGTTAAATAAATACTTGATATACATGGTTGTCTCTCTACTCTGTCTCTCTTTTTTTTTCTTTAAATACTGTAGCTTTGGCAATATTAGCGGTTGCCGTTTTTTTTTTTTTTGTTTTTTTTTTTTTTTT
>BLSH010396944.1:293357-308048 GCA_018402905.1 Glandirana rugosa
TAAAATGTGTTCAATGTCCTGCCTATTGTGTTGGATTGTCAATGCAACCCTCTTCTCCCACTCTTCACACACTGATAGCAACACCGCAGGAGAAATGCTAGCACAGGCTTCTAGTATCCGTAATTTCAGGTGCTGCACATCTCGTATCTTCACAGCATAGACAATTGCCTTCAGATGACCCCAAAGATAAAAGTCTAAGGGGGTCAGATCGGGAGACCTTGGGAGCCATTTCTCCTGCGGTGTTGCTATCAGTGTGTGAAGAATGGGAGAAGAGGGTTGCATTGACAATCCAACACAATGGGCAGCACATTGAACACATTTTATAAGTGGTCAGAAACTTGTAAATAACTCATGAAAGAATAAAGTTACATTAAAACCAAGCACACCATTGTTTTTCTTGTGAAATTCCCAATAAGTTTGATGTGTCACATGACCCTCTTCCTATTGAAAAAACAAAAGTTGGATTCAAAATGGCCAACTTCAAAATGGCCGCCATGGTCACCACCCATCTTGAAAAGTTTACCCCCTCACATATACTAATGTGCCACAAACAGGAAGTTAATATCACCAACCATTCCCATTTTATTAAGGTGTATCCATATAAATGGCCCACCCTGTATATCTATCTCTAAACCGTGCGGGTTTAGGAGATATGCAGGGTACCTACTGTAGGTTAAAGTGGTTGTCAAGAGTTGACAACCACTTTAAAAATTCACAAGCTGCAATATAATAAATGTTTGCTTTTGGGTTCAACACCACTTTAAAGTGAATGTCTATTCAAAATAAAAATAAAGCCTATGCAGTACATATCTACAGTGAATGAACATATAGCCATGTTTTATCTCCTGAAAAATGGAACAAATACAGATAAAATCTTGCTAACCCTGCCAGAAGTCTATTGAATTCTAAGATGCTATACATGCTGCGATTGCTGCACTGAAATTCCAATAAGTTTTATAAGTTCTGTCTAGTTACCTCTGCTGAAATACAAATCACTTCCCTTTTGTGCTATGAAAATGAGGAGAGGAGAATTGTTCTATAGTCTTAGCATGTTTCATGTCCTATGACCCGTGGGCCACAGCAAGCCAGCTACAAGATTTTATCCTTCCCGCAGCAACTGTTCATTTAAAATACCCCATCCCACAATCCCAAGCGCAGATCCACCCACTTATCTTTCCCTCCATCATGAATGGTTTCTAGTTCTGCCAACCTGCCCCCAGCATTTACAGGAGGACTGGGCTTCCCCCATCCAGACTTGCCCCACCTCCTGACTTCTGCCCTGCTGCTTTGCTGCCTGAAAGGTAAAGGGAGGTACTGCTGGCACATGTGGATGTAAGGGGGGATTTTGCTGGACAACATGGATGTAAAGAGGGGGCTTTCGTAGGCAGATAGAGGTTCCTTTTAAGGGTTGCTCCAATTACTGGCAGAGTGTCTGACATGGGTGCCCATATATAAGGTGGGTGGAGCTAGAGTTAGAGAATTCTGGGATTGAGACCTGCAAGAGAGGGTAAGTGTTGGGGTTTTCCCCTTGCTCTCCACTTCAAAGCGATTCCTCAAAGAAGACTAGAGAGGGAGTGATATCCTCAAACCAAGCGCCACATTGTTTCTAAATGCTAAATTCAACGATCAGATGCTGAATTTATGCAATCCACAATTTGTAAGCTATTGATACCATTAGAGGGACTGTTCTGTTTTGCTGTCTTATGCAAGTAAAGTTTTATGACAACCGAGAGCCTCTATGTCCTCCTGATCTGATGAAGTAAGATATTGTGTACAGCCAATACCTGTGCAGTAGAATCAGATATGTGCTTTACTGGTGCAGGCCTGTTTGGCACTGGAGTGTGTGGTTATGGAGGACAAGGAGTCTCTCACCTGGCGGTGAGAGAGAAGCCCCTCGTGTAAAAGGTGGCCCCAGGCCCCCATTTCTCGTGGGCCCCTGGTAGATGACCAAATTTCTGGAGCTTCTGTCTGAACTACGTGTCATAGGCCTATATGCGTGAGTACTCCAGGTGAGAAGGGGTTAAGTAGGATGTGACAAGGAGGATGGGGAGAAGAGTTCTAGGACCGACATCTGTGCACGTACAGTATGTGGTTTGGGCTGAACAACTGGTTACGCCATGCAAACTGCATGTGATGGCCATGTGGAAATAAGCTGGGTCCTGCCTAAACTCTGTTTGGCACACGTCGCCATTCAAGGAAAGGCTCCATCAAATAAGACCCCAAAAAGAGATAAGGCTTCCATAGTGTAAATCCTTACTGGTTACGCCATGCAAACTGCATGTGATGGCCATGTAGAAATAAGCTGGGTCCTGCCTACACTCTGTTTGGCACACATCGCCATTCAAGGAAAGGCTCCATCAAATAAGACCCCAAAAAGAGATAAGGCTTCCATAGTGTAAATCCTTAATATTTTAATGGTATTTAAAATAGATTGAACTTACAGCAAGGTTGTGAAAACATGCATACAAAACAAAGCTGGCCGGCTTAACAGAAAAGCAGTCCGAAGTATTTATTTTGGCCCATGAATATTTGTGTAGCGCTCTCTAGCATAGGTAGGTGCTAAGCGATAGTTTTTTTTTTGGTAGGAGAGGTAAATTTAGTCAGGCCTGACAGAGAGCAGGCCTGATTATTTTGATTCTGGGTCAGGGAATGGCCTAGGGAGTGACTGGTGATTGCAGGTGGTGACATCCCTTGGTAAACCCTCCTTTCTGGATCAGAAAGTTCTAGAAGAAAGGGTGGGGAAGAGGAGGTGAAGCTTCCTGAGGTATGTTAAGGAGCTCTTACCAATCCCCAACCTTGGTTAGCAGGGGGCAGCCTTCCTTAAATACCTGGGGACAGCCCAGTCTGGGAGGAGAGTTTGAGCGGAAGTCTGAAGATGATACAGTGTGGAGGCTGTCGCGGCCTAGGGGGGGCTCCCAGTCTGGGGGGGTGACCACCTGGAGTGCTCAGGTGCAGCCGGGAGGAGTGAGATCCCAGAGTGGAGGCACAAGGCAGAGCAGAAAGGACCACAGGAGAAAGCACTATCAGAGAGATCTTCAGTGGAGGAACCACAAGTGTCAGGAGTCGGTGAGCGACACATGCCCTGGGGAACTGGAGGAGGCATGTTGGAGGGGATTGGGGTGAGAGACAGTCTGGAAGGGATGCAGAAGCCAGTGTGGGACTGTGGTGTTACTGTGACAGTGGAGGAGGCCGTTGCAGCTGGAAGGGCTGGCGAGGCCTGGAAGAGGATGGGCTGGGAGTTGTAGTCCATCGTACTAGCTAGCATACCTGTACTTTGCTACACTTTGGGGGCCAGCAGTCCCTGCCTGTAATGTGCGGTCCGGAGGTCTTGCTTCAACTATAGCAGGCCTCACCATGTGCTAGCTAGGCCGGACCCAAGTGATTGTGCAGGAGAGAGGATCAAGGAGTACTGTGCAGCAAGTGATAGTGCTGGAGAGAGGATCTAGGAGTGAAACACGCATTAAGCATCAGTGCTGGAGTGAAGAAGGAGAAGTGTATATACGCTATAGTATATAGAGGTCCCAATTAAGAACTGTTGATCCTTGGGCATCCCATAATCATCCCTACCCCATCCAAGTTCAGTCCCCTAATAAAAACACAAAAACAAAGTACCAGCCTGTTCTGTGACTCCGAATGTGAGGAAGAAGTGTAACTGAGGGCAGTGTGATCAGGTTAACCACAACATTCAGCAACCACCAAGAGGACATTGGCTACATTTGTAACATATACAATGTGGTCCCTGTACTAAAAGGTTTGGAGACCCCTGTCCTAGGGTAACAATGCTGCTCTTTTGTAGATACAGAACTGTAAGTGAATATCGTCACCTTAGGACAGGAATTGTGTTACTGGCAGAAAATAAAGAAAATAAAAGCCGGGGAAAAAAAATCACAGCCACAACAATACTCTGATCCCCCCCCACCCGTTCTCTGATCTATCACTACTCCTGTCTTTTTTCTTCTCCTTTTCCACTCTTTTCTTATTTGGCCTGTGTTCTCTTTGCTACTTGGGCGGGAAGACCACAGGTTCCCCAGATTTGGTTTAGCACTTAGTTCAGGGGGTCTTAGTTAACCCCCCTCCTAAGGAGATGTTGTTCTTTTGTCCGTGTTCTTATTAAGGTTTTACCCCTGCCCGGGTTCAGGATCCTGCCTCCTACATAGGATTGGGACATAAAATAATAGCACCTGTGCCTGGAGTAGGACATTTCCAATGTTTTTGGTTTGTTACTCCATTTCTGATATACAAAGGTCTCCTTGAGCATGTTCAGAAGTTCACGTATCATTTCTCAGGCACATGTGTCGGGTCGGTTGGTGGGTGTAGCGGGTTCCCCCCCTTCCCCTTGCCACAGCTTGCTCCCATACGGGGTGGTGAGGGGGTGGGGCGGACTCGCGCACCTAGCGACTGACACTTCATAGGAGTCAGGGGACTACCATGCCTCTATATATATATCCTTAATGATAACAGCCCTATCATTTTTTGTTTCATGCTCCTTTCATGTCCTGTCAATGTGTTAATCCAATTCACTTTGTTCTATGTAATATGTCTGGATTTTTCATTTATAATCTTAATAAAAACATTGAAAACAAAAAAATCACAGCCACTACATCTAAGAACTGATAAAATATGATATATTGCATTTTTGTGCTTGGTTTACATGCAGTTTAAATATACACAAACCTCTTAGTTCACACATAATTAAACAGATAAAAATAATTTCAGTGGTGATTAAAAAAACAGTGTAGTGAAAGTAAAATACGGCTGGGAGCGTGAGTAGAAAAGAGAGTCATACTGATTCTATGTGGTTTGGTGATTAAGCCTCTTATCTTGTAATTAATCTTCTAAAGTATTGGTATGACTGTTTCCAAGGAGTATCTATGGGTGGCCCTCAGCTTTGGCTTCCTCAAAGATTGATTTTTCCTTCTTTCTAATGGAAGTATGCTTGCATATCTCTGGTTAGGGATATCAACCTGTAAACCCTCAGGGAAAACTGATATAGATGATAATTATCTGTAAATCCCTGCTTGATATTATTTTACATTTAATCCAATTAAATTTTTATAACACCCAGGAAACGCCACATTTTTAGCATTAGTATGACTATAAATGCTCCTTACCTTCTGCAGTGTCACAAGCAGCTTATCTGGCCTCATTTGGAGAATGTTGCCTATCAATGGTAGTGGTTGAGGACCGGGTGGCAGAAGCATTTTATCTTTGGTGTATCCTTTCTTCCATGCTATAAATATCAGGCACAGTAGGACAATACCGAGCACAGCACTGTAGAGCCACATGTCTGCTCTCTGTCTGCTTGTAGGTTGGTGTGAAGGAGGATTCCCTTTTTATCTGTATTCAGCAAGGGACATGAACTCAACCTATGACCTTGAGTTCATAATCGCAAATGCCAAAAAAATGTGCATAGAGCTCAAATAGCAGAATTAAATTTACAGTAGATCGATTCACTGAAGTCAGACATTCCTTTTATTAGTCTAATGCAGGGGTCTCTAAACTTTCTAAACAAAGGGCCAGTTTACTGTTGTTCAGAATTTACAGGGGCCAGACTTTGGCCAGTAGGAGTAGAAAATGCCCCAGCATCAGTGGGAATAGACTATGTCTTAGGCTTGGTGGTATGTGGGATTAAAAAATTACATGATGCTAGGGATGGGTCCCCGGTTGGAGTTGAATGCATGTTTGACTCGAACATCGGGGGTTCGTCTGTTTGGCGAATCCCAAACATTATGGGGCGTTCGTGGAAAATTTCAGTGGCTCTATGTAGTGTGTGTATAACATGGAGAGAGACAGAGAGGGAGCTTAGCTAGCGACGTGCAGGCAGTTTAGTGTAGACAGTGAGATATACTAGATAGATAGCCGATCTGTATACAGTCAGTGCAGGCAGAGCAACCATATATATGTACCTTAAATGGTATATATATATATATATATATATATATATATATATATGTGTGTGTAATCCTTCCATGTATATATAATTACCTGAGATATATGATATTTGACTGAAGTCCATTAATATATATGTACCTTCCTAATGTGTGTGTATATATATATATATAT
Source organism: Glandirana rugosa (assembly GCA_018402905.1). Classification (NCBI taxonomy): domain Eukaryota; kingdom Metazoa; phylum Chordata; class Amphibia; order Anura; family Ranidae; genus Glandirana; species Glandirana rugosa. The sequence continues at coordinate 299,421 of BLSH010396944.1, forward strand.
ATATATATATATATATAATGCAATGCCTTTAGTGTAGACTATATAGAGCTAATTCAGTGTATAGTATATAGCATCCGTTCAGGAGGTGCAAGAATATATATGTACCTTCCATAGTATATATATATATACATACAGGGTGGGCCATTTATATGGATACACCTTAATAAAATGGGAATGGTTGGTGATATTAACTTCCTGTTTGTGGCACATTAGTATATGTGAGGGGGGAAACTTTTCAAGATGGGTGGTGACCATGGTGGCCATTTTGAAGTCGGCCATTTTGAATCCATTTTTTGTTTTTTCAATAGGAAGAGGGTCATTTGACACATCAAACTTATTGTGAATTTCACAAGAAAAACAATGGTGTGCTTGGTTTTAACGTAACTTTATTCTTTCATGAGTTATTTACAAGTTTCTGACCACTTATAGAATGTGTTCAATGTGCTGCCCATTGTGTTGGATTGTCAATGCAACCCTCTTCTCCCACTCTTCACACACTGATCGCAACACCGCAGGAGAAATGCTAGCACAGGCTTCCAGTATCCGCAGTTTCAGGTGCTGCACATCTCGTATCTTCACAGCATAGACAATTGCCTTCAGATGACCCCAAAGATTAAAGTCTAAGGGGGTCAGATCGGGAGACCTTGGGGCCATTCAACTGGCCCACGACGACCAATCCACTTTCCAGGAAACTATTCATCTAGGAATGCCCCGACCTGACACCCATCTTGCTGGAAAAACTCAGGGAACGTGCCAGCTTCAGTGCATAAAGAGGGAAACACATCATCATGTAGCAATTTCACATATCCAGTGGCCTTGAGGTTTCCATTGATGAAGAATGGCCCCACTATCTTTGTACCCCATATACCACACCATACCATCAATTTTTTTTGGTTCCAACAATCTTGGAGGGATCTATCCAATGTGGGTTAGTGTCAGACCAATAGCGTTGGTTTTGTTTGTTAACTTCACCATTCACATAAAAGTTTGCCTCATCACTCAACAAAATCTTCTGCGTAAACTGAGGGTCCTGTTCCAATTTTTGTTTTGCCCATTCTGCAAATTCAGTGCGCCGATCTGGGTGTTGCTATCAGTGTGTGAAGAGTGGGAGAAGAGGGTTGCATTGACAATCCAACACAATGGGCAGCACAATGAACACATTTTATAAGTGGTCAGAAACTTGTAAATAACTCATGAAAGAATAAAGTTACGTTAAAACCAAGCACACCATTGTTTTTCTTGTGAAATTCCCAATAAGTTTGATGTGTCACATGACCCTCTTCCTATTGAAAAAACAAAAGTTGGATTCAAAATGGCTGACTTCAAAATGGCCGCCATGGTCACCACCCATCATGAAAAGTTTCCCCCCTCACATATACTAATGTGCCACAAACAGGAAGTTAATATCACCAACCATTCCCATTTTATTAAGGTGTATCCATATAAATGGCCCACCCTGTATATATATATATATATATATATATATATATATATATATACTATGGAAGGTACATATATATTCTTGCACTGCCTGAACGGATGCTATATACTATACACTGAATTAGCTCTATATAGTCTACTCTACACTAAAGGCATTGCATTATATATATATATATATATACACACACATTAGGAAGGTACATATATATTCCTACACTGCCTGAATGGACTCTATATACTATAAACTGACTGAGCTGTATATGGTCTACACTAAAGGCATTGCATATTATATATAGATATATATATATATATATATATATATACCATACCATTTAAGGTACATATATATGGTTGCACTGTGGTCGGTGAAGGTCCACTGAAGGCTCGTGCAGACAGAAGGGTGGTGATGCAGGCCGGGTTGGTAACTGGCTGGCAGTGTGGTACAGATGTGTCAACGTGCAGGCAGCAGAGGTACAAGGGAGCAGGCAGAAGAGTAGTCATAGACAGGCCGGGGTCAGGGCAGGCAGAAAGCAAACAAAGTCCAAAGAAAGCCGGGGTCACAGGAACAGGAAGTCTCTCAAGAGTAGATGCTGGGGTCACAGGTACAGGACTGCTGTAGAACGGACAGCTTTGGTTGCAGGGTGCTGTCTGCTTAAAGGGGCCATTTGGCGCCAATGCCGATGCTATCCGCACCCACACACAGGCATTCCAGGGGCCACAGTTGTTTCCTTACATTGCCCCCCCCCCAAGGGGCAGCCGCCGGATGCCCAACCAGACTCTCTTGGCTGGATTGTTCCTCCAAAATGTCTTGACAAGTTCTTCAGCATGTAGATTATTTTCTGGTTCCCAAGAGCTTTCTTCAGGCCCTATCCCTTCCATTTTACTAGGAATTGGGTAGTGTCCCCTCTCCTTCTGCAGTCAAGGATGGTTTCTACCTCAAACTCCTCCTCTCCATCCACCTAGACTGGTTCTGTGGAGACGTTCTCTGCCCCAGAAAAGGATCCTTGGTCACCGGCTTGAGTAGGTTCACATGGAATACGGGATGAACCCGAAGTGAGGGAGGAAGATCAAGCTCGTAAGCCACGCTATTAATTTTCCTCTTAACTGGGAGAGGTCCGATATATCTTGGTCCAATTTTTTGGAAGGGCATGATAGCCTCAAGTTCTTGGTTGCCAACCAGACCCAGTCGCCAGGCTGTAAGTCCAGTTCTCCTCGTCCCCCCCTATCAAATGTCCTCTTGTTGCATTCCTGGGGCTGAGCAAGGGTCTCTTGCAGGAGTCTATTGTTCCTTTCCAGGAACTTGATGATTTCCTGTATGGTGGGCACCGCACTTTCAGTCAGCAGATTAGGTAGGAATGTGGGGTGGTAGCCAAGATTCGCCCAGAACGGAGATTGCTTGGTGGCAGAGTGGACCGAATTGTTGTAGGCGAACTCGGCTACCGGCAGCAAGGAGACCCAATCATCCTGGCAGTACGAGGAGTAGCAGCGGAGGTACTGCTTGAGCGTCCTCTCTGTTTGGCCATTTGACTGAGGGTGATAGGCCGATGAAAATGCAGTTCAATCCCTAAGGTGGTGCACAGGGACCTCCAGACTCAGGATGTGAACTGCACCCCCTGATCTGACACAATATTGTTGGGGATGTCATGAAGACGGACAATTTCTTTGATAAAAGTCTTTGCCGTCTAGGTTGCTGAGGAAGTGTCCTGCATTGGAACAAAGTGTGCCGTTTTAGTGAGGTGGTCTACCACTACAAAGATTGTGTTGAACCCTGCGGACGGGGGCAATTTGACTATAAAGTCCATGGAGATTTGGAACCAGGGTCGCTCAGGAATAGGTAACGGGTTTAACAGACCCCAAGCCTTGGTCTTTTCGGTCTTGTTTTTGGCACAAGTGGGACAAGCACCCACGTATGTTCTGCAGTCCTCCTTCATATAGGGCCACCAAAATGTGCGGGATAGCAGCTCCGTTGTCTTGCGGCTGCCAAAATGTCTGGCTAGCTTATGGTCATGGCAGAGTTCCAGGACGATTAGACAGAGCTCCTAAGGCACAAAGAGTTGGGTACCCGACCACCACAGCCTGTCCTTCACGGAGAATTCAGAGTCAGTAGGTACGATAGAGCTAGCTAGAGACCGCCTGATCTGTGTTAAGAGGCCCTCCTGGACCAGTAAGAAGCTGTGGGCCGGTAGGAGGTATCTAGAGGGGGAGCCTCCCCAGGCTCATGGAACATCCTGGACAGAGCATCCGGCTTAATATTCTTGGACCCGGGTCTGTACATGATGTGGAGCTGGAATCGAGAAAAGAACAAGGCCCAACTAGCCTGACGAGGTTTATGTCTTTTGGCAGTCCGCAGGTACTCTAAATTTTTGTGGCCCGTAAAGACCAAGACAGGATGTACCGCTTCTTCCAGGAGATACCGCCATTCCTCCAGAGCGGATTTGATGGCCATAAGTTCTCTTCCCCAAGGTCGTAATTTCTCTCGGGTGGGGCAAGTTTCCGAGAGAAGAAGGCGATGGGGTGAAGTGAGGTCTTTGGCCCCCGTTTCTTAGAGAAGACTGCCCGACTGCAGTCTCTGAGGCATCCACTTCCAGAATGTAGGGCAGCGCGGAGTTGGGGTGTTTAAGAACAGGTAAAAACGTCTTCAATGCCAGAAAAGCCGCTTGTGCCTCAGTGGTCCAGATAAAACGGGAGTTCTGCTTGGTAAGTTGGGTGATAGGGGCGATGATGGCTGAGAATCCTCGGATGAACTTTCTGTAGAAGTTGGCAAAGCCTACGAAGCGCTGCACCCCCTTTTTGTCTACTGGCGTTGGCCAGTCTATGATGGCTGAAACTTTCTGGAAACCCCAGGAAGTAGATGTTGGAACATTCGAAGGCGCATTTTTCCACCTTTATGTACAGCCCGTGTTGCCGAAGGTGGCTGAGTAAGCACTTAACATACCGACGATGTTCCTCTAAGGATGGGGAGAAAATGAGGATGTCATCCAAATAGATTACTACAAACAGGTCTGTATAATCTCGGAAGACATCATTCACCAGGTGTTGGAAAGTAGCGGGGGCATTGCAGAGCCCAAAGGGCATGACTAAATTTGGTGAATACGGTAGCAGAACCAAGTCTCTGAAAGAGTTCCGGAACTAGGGGCAAAGGGTACTGGTTTTTGACTGTGATCTTGTTGAGATCCCGGTAGTCAATACAAGGCCTGAGGGAATGGTCTTTCTTTTTAACAAACAATATCCCTGCTCCTGCGGGGGGCGTAGAGGGCCAGATAAAGCCCTTCTTCAGGTTCTCCTCGAGGTAGACTTTGAGAGCCGCCAATTCCACTTCGGAAAGTGGGAATATTCTGCCGAAAGGGACTTCGGCCTCAGGTAGCAGGTCTATCGGGCAGTCGTAAGACCTGTGCGAGGGAAGGGCAACCGCCCCATTCTTGCTGAAGACGTCCAAGAAGTCATGGTACACATCGGGAACAGCAAGACGGGTTTCCTGGTCAGGGTCAGAGTTCATACAGAGTACAGATGGAGATGCCTCCTGGGGCCGCTGCAGGCAGTGGCAATAAGGTGATAGAAACTGGATTTCACCGGTGTTCCAGTCAATATGTGGACTGTGGATCCGGAGCCATGGGAGACCAAGGATAACCAGAAACAGGGGGGATGCAATAGCGTCCAGTAGCAAGAATTCCATATGGCCTCCAGCCGTCCTGGCAGGTAGAGGGAAAGTCTGGTGGGTCACTGTGCCAGATTTTATGATTGACCCGTCAGCCAGTCGAATGACCATCTGGTGGTCCTTGGGTCATAGAGGAGTCTGGTGTTGGGTGGCAAAGGCTATGTCCACAAAACAGCTACAAGCTCCCGAGTCCAGGATGGCTGGAACTTGAATACTCCCGCCGGGAAGCTGTAGGGAGATAGAGAGAACTAGATGAGACTTGTTATTGGGCAGAGACAACACTTCCCCTATGGCTGTGGCAGGACACTTACTGGCCTTGGCAGGGCAATTTCTCACCAGGTGTCCCAAACCTCCACAGTACAGACACAGGTTGAGGGATATACGCCTCTTTCGTTCCTCAGGTGAGAGGGGCAGAGCAGCCCAATCTGCTTTGGCGCAGGGTGGTCTTGCGAAGAGGAGGAGGAGGTTGTGGCCAGGCCGGGTCCCGGGTAACTGGGCATTCGGGGCATCATCCAAGTAGGACGCATGCATCCGGTGGCTCTCTCCGCTCTGCGTCCACCCAGGCGGCGGTTGATTTGGATTGCCAAATTGACCAATGCATCCAGGGTGTGAGGAACCCCGACGCGTGCCAGCTCATCCTAGAGGGGCTGAGAGCTCTAGCCTGAACTGGTAGCAGAGGGCAGCATCATTCCAGGCTGCATCAGCTCTCCAACGCCGGAATTCCGACACATATTCCTCTGCTGTACGACGGGCATGTTTTGGTGAGCATGGAGTGCCGCTTCTGCGGTGGCGGCCTGGTGGGGATCCTCGTACAGCTGAGCCATGGCGTAAAAGAACAGATCCAGGCTAGAAGTCTATGGGTCTTTATGCTCAAGCAGGCGGTGAACCCAGGCTTGAGGCTCATCCAGGAGGAGCAAAATAACTAGACCCACTTTGGTGGTTTCCAGAGAAAAGGTGCGGGGTTGGAGCGCAAAGTACAATTCGCAGGAGTTGCGAAACACCCAAAACTTCCTGCAGTCCCCTGTGAACCGCTTGGGCATGGGCACCTTAGGCTCCGTAGGTAGGGTCACTATAGTGCGGGAGGCAGCTTGGCTGGCATCGGCTGATGCTGGGGCAGCAAGGTCCTGGACCCGGTTATCCAAGCGTGTCCAACAGTTCCTCCATGGGAGAGGGCCCCTAGCGCAGACTCGGACACAGCTGTCCATCGCTGTCATGTACCTGGTGGACGAGTCTGGCTTATACGGGGGCAACCTCTCTTACGGCCCTGGTTCAAGAACCCCTGTTAGTGTAGACAGGGAGCTCTGGAGGGCTGGACTTGGTCACTGGGGGGTCAGTGAAGGTCCACTGAAGGCTTGTGCAGACAGAAGGGTGGTGATGCAGGCCAGGTTGGTAACTGGCTGGCGGTGGGGTACAGATGGGTCAGGCAGGAAGATAGTGGGGCACAAGCAGGGTTGGCAACGTGCGGGCAGCAGAGGTTCAAGGGAGCAGGCAAAAGAGTAGTCGTAGACAGGCCGGGGTCAGGGCAGGCAGAAAGCAAACAAAGTCCAAAGGAAGCCAGGGGTCACAGGAACAGGAAGTCTCTCAAGAGTATACGCTGGGGTCACAGGTACAAAAACACTGTAGAAAGAACAGCACTGGTTGCAGGGTGCTGTCTGCTTAAATGGGCCTTTTAGCGCCAATGCTGGCGCATACGCGTGCACACACGCGCACAGGCTCAAGCACACGCTACATGCGCCTGCACACAGGCATTCCAGGGGCCACAGTTGTTTCCTTACAGATGCCTTTAGTGTAGACTATATACAGATAATTCAGTGTATAGTATATAGCGTCCGTTCAGGCAGTGCAAGAATATATATGTACCTTCCTAGTGTATATATATTGTATCTCAGAAAAGTGAGTACACCCTTCACATTTTTGTAAATATTTTATTCTATCTTTTCATGTGACAACACTGAAGAAATTACACTTTGCTATGTAAAGTAGTGAGTGTACAGCTTGTATAACAGTGTAAATTTGCTGTCCCCTTAAAATAGCTCAGCACACAGCCATTAATGTCTAAACCACTGGCAACAAAAGTGAGTACACCCCTAAGTGAAAATGTCCAAATTGGGCCCAATTGGCCATTTTCCCTCCCTGGTGTCATGTGACTCTTTAGTGTTACAAGGTCTCAGGTGTGAATGGGGAGCAGATGTGTTAAATTTTGTTATCACTCTCACTCTCTCATACTGGTCACTGGAAGATCAACATGGCACCTCAAAGAACTCTCTGAGAATCTGAAAAAAATAATTGTTGCTCTACATAAAGCTAGCCTAGGCTATAAGAAGATTCCCAAGACCCTGAAACTGAATTGCAGCACAGTGACCAAGACCATACAGGGGTTTAACATGACTTCCACTCAGAACAGGCCTCGCCATGATTGACCAAAGAAGTTGAGTGCATGTGCTCAGAGTCATATCTAGAGGTTGTCTTTGGGAAATAGACGTATGAGTGCTGCCAGCATTGCTGCAGAGGTGGAAGGGGTGGGGGATCAGCCTGTCAGCGCTCAGACCTTACGCCACACACTGTATCAAATTGGTCTGCATGGCTGTCGTCCCAGAAGGAAGCCTCTTCTAAAGATGATGCACAAGAAAGCCTGAAAACAGTCTGCTGAAGACAAGCAGACTAAGGACATAGATTACTGGAACCATGTCCTGTGGTCTGATGAGACCAAGATAAACGTATTTGGTTCAGATGGTGTCAAGCGTGTGTGGCGGGACCAGGTGAGGAGCACAAAGACAAGTGTGTCTTGCCTACAGTCAAGCATGGTGGTGGGGGTGTCATGGTCTGGGACTGCATGACTGCTGCCAGCACTGGATACCTACAGTTCATTGAGGGAACCATGAATGCCAACATGTACTGTGACATACTGAAGCAGGGCATGATCCCCTCCCTTCGGAGACTGGGCCACAGGGCAGTATTCCAACGTGATAACGACCCCAAACACACCTCCAAGACCACCTCTGCCTTGCTAAAGAAGCTGAGGGTAAAGGTGATGGACTGGCCAAGCATGTCTCCAGAGCTAAACCCTATTGAGCATCTGCGGGGCATCCTCAAATGGAAGGTGGAGGAGCGCAAGGTCTCTAACATCCACCAGCTCCATGATGTCATCATGGAGGAGTGGAAGAGGACTCCAGTGGCAAGCTGTGAAGCTCTGGTGAACTACATGCCCAAGAGGGTTTACGCAGTGCTGGAAAATAATGGTGGCCACACAAAATATTGACACTTTGGGCCAAATTTGGACATTTTCACTTAGGGGTGTACTCACTTTTGTTGCCAGCAGTTTAGACATTAATGGCTGTGTCTTGAGTTATTTTGAGGGGACAGCAAAGTTACACTGTTATACAAGCCGTACACTCACTACTTTACATTGTAGCAAAGTGTCATTTCTTCAGTGTTGTCACATGAAAAGATAGAATAAAATATTTACAAAAATGTGAGGGGTGTACTCACTTTTGTGAGATACTGTATATATATATATATATATATATATACTG
>BLSH010396944.1:326685-353151 GCA_018402905.1 Glandirana rugosa
CTTAATGGGGGGGGTCTGTACTTAGTGGGGAGGTCTGTACTAAGTGGAGGGGTCTGTACTATGTGGGGGGTTTGTACTTAGTGGGGGGTCTGTAATGAGGGAGGGGAGCATGTACTGATGGAGGGGGGTCTGTACTGGTGGAGGGGGGTCTGTAATGAGGGAGGGAGGGGGGACTGTACTTAGTGGGGGGCTGTACTGATGGAGGGGGGCCTGTAGTGATGGAGGGGGGTCTGTACTGAGAGAGGGGGTCTATACTGCAGAAGGGGTGGTCTGTACTGATGGAGGGGGGTCTGTAATGAGGGAGGGGGCCTGTACTGATGGAGGGGGCTCTGTACTTAGTGAAGGGGTTCTGTAATGAGGGAGGGGGGATCTATACTGCGGTGGGGAGGTTGTAATTAGTGGTGGGTCTGTACTTAGTGGATGGGGGTCTGTACTGAGGGAGGACTATGTATAGTTGGTGGAGGGGGGGTGACACCATGTTTTTCCGCACCGGGTGACACCAACCCTAGTGACGCCACTGCTCCCGCCCGCAACTGCGTGAGCCGCCGTACAGCTACGGCGATTTGCGCAGCAGTGCCAACCTGCCGCTGTATTATGACGGTGGCCAGTTGACTACTGGTTAAGAGAACACTGATGTAATGTGACATATGGATGTAAAAATGTAAATTACGGAGGCATTTTCTAATTTCAGGGTGGTGATTAATATCCCTGACGAAGATATTCGAAACAACGTTGGACTGTCTGCTCTATGTATTGCTGTCATTGAACCTTGGGGAAATGTGCAGCCACTCATGGTTTTGGGTATCACCACTTTACATATGCATTGTGTAATATCTGTCTATTTGATATTTTTTTTATAAAAAACAAGCCTCATGTGAGATCTTTTTTAAAGTTATATTAATAAACATTTATATTTTATATTAATATGCGTTTGTTGCTTTGGTTGCTTTGCCGTGTAAAAGTCCCACCAAGAGGTTCCTAAACATTATTTGTAGATAAACTACAGGGGTGATGGCAACTGAAGAATTCAATTAATTAATTAGATGTATGGTATTGTCCTTGTTTTCCAACTGTAAAAATAAAGGAATAAAAGATATGGAAACAGAGAAAGCAAATGTAGTAATTCAGTAGGTTTGGGAGACTGCTATGCATTTAATTCCCTTGCAAAACTCCCCTCTGAGAAGCTTCACCTTTGTTGGTAGTGTAAATAGTCCAGAGGACACATAACCTGCTGCCCTCCGTTTATATATAATAAAGGGCTAAAGCACAGTATCAACAATGATGCAAGAGCTGAACATACAGCGGATAAAGAAAATATTGAACACATCACCATTTTTCTAGGTAAATATATTTCTAAGAACTCTTTCACACTGGAACATTTTTCAGGAGCATTAGTGCTAAAAATAGCACCTGTAAAGCACCTGAAAAACTCCAAAAATCCACCCCAGTGTGTAAGACCCAGTGTTTTCACACTGGGGCAGTGCGCTTGCAGGACAGGAAAAAAAGTCCCGCAAGCAGCATCTTTGGGGCGGTGCGGGAGCGGTGTATACAGCGCTCCTCCACTGCCCCTGCCCATCGAAATGAATGGGCAGTACTTCCAAAGTGGCTGAACACCGCTTTGGAAGCACCACGCACTGTCACTTTTAACCCCTTGTTAACCCCTTTTTAGGGTTAAAAGCACCCCACTGCCGCTATAACAGCGGTAAAGCGCCGCTAAAACTAGCAGCGTTTTACAGCAACTGCGGCTGTAGCCCCAGTGTGAAAAGGGTTTAACCACTTGCCAACCGTGTAATGTATATACACGGCCGCAAGTGCCACTCATTGTTCTGGGAGGACGTGTTATAACGTCCTCCCAGAATCGCGCTCCCACGCGCCCCCTGGGGGCGCGCACCTGGGAGCATCCGTGACCGCCGGGTCCGTGAGACCCAGCGCATCACATGTAAACAAGCCGGCGGAAGTGCCAGCTTGTCTCTCCCCTCTCCGCACCAATCGGTGCAGTGTGACAGGAGAGGGGGGAGAGAGGAGATGCAGCGGTGCTGTGGGCAGGATCTGAAGTGCCCACAGCACCGCTATGTGCCAGGCAGGGACCCCTCATCACCCATGCACCCTCATCCATGCCCACCCATCCATCACCCATCCATCCATGCCCACCCATCTGTCACCCATACATCCATGCCAACCCATCCGTGCCCACCCATGCATCCGTGCTCACCCATCCATCACCCATGCATCCGTGCTCACCCATCCGTGTCCACCCATCCGTCACCCATGCTCACCCATCCGTGTCCACCCATCCATCACCCATGCTCACCCATCCGTCACCCATACATCCGCGCTCACCCATCTGTCACCCATGCATCTGTGCTCACTCATCCGTCACCCATGCATCCGTGCTCACCCATCCGTCACCCATGCATCCATGCTCACTCATCCGTCACCCATGCATCCGTGCTCACCCATCCGTCACCCATGCATTCGTGCTCACTCATCCGTCACCCATGCATCTGTACTCACCCATCTGTCACCCATGCATCTGCGCTCACCCATCCGTCACCCATGCATCCCTGCCCACCCATCCGTCACCCATGCATCTGTGCTCACTCATCCGTCACCCATGCATCCGTACTCACCCATCCGTCACCCATGCATCCATGCTCACTCATCCGTCACCCATGCATCCGTGCTCGCCCATCCGTCACCCATGCATCCGTGCTCACCCATCCATGCTCACCCATCTGTCACCCATGCATCTGTTATTATTACAAAACAGCGCCAACCCAGCAAAAAATCATAAAGTCCACAAAATAAAGTGACTCTGTGCTCCTAATACAAAGTGCTCTTCAGTGCTCATGAAACTCAATGTACAGGAAGTGACACACTGTGACCGGTGACCCTCTTGTGCCCTCGCTCACCAGAAAATGTGAACCCACTGCTTTTCAGTCAGAGGGTCACATAAGCTGAATACTGGTGGGGGCTCCAATTCCAGTCGGCATTAGAAACATTTCTTAGCTGTGCGATGATTCCGACACCCGCTGTTTGTGTCCAAAGGCACTCAGAAAATACAAAGGAAAAAGCCCATAGTGTGTACTGTATAAAATAGGCTTTATTGCGCAAAGAATAAAATCTACTTACAAAATGTAGATAGACCATAAGCATTGTTACATAGTCCAGCAATGAAATCTGCTGAGCTGCAATGGCGTGCGTTCCACTTGAAAACCGGAAATGACGAAGATGGCCGCGACGGACCGGAAGTGACGTCAACGCGTTTCGCTCGTCATAGGAGCGTCATCACGGACGATACACCGATCCGTCACACACCTTATTTATGCAAGGCCCTGCCCCACGTCTGCCTCGACAAGGACCAATGGGACAGAGCATCGCACATCACCGCCATCTAGTGGTATAACAACAGAGGGCACTCATAACTGACAAGACTGTGACCCTCTGAAGAACCCACGCCATATCATGCAGCACAACTTGCAAATATTTGAATCATAACAGCACAACATAATAAATGACAAATCAGCCAAAAACTGGATAAGTGCAATGCCTCTCAGATCAGAAAAATTGGAAAATTAAAATAGAAACAAATAAAAACAATATATATAAAAACTTACAACAAATATTGTATCTATATAATAAATATACACATAAAAAAGAAAAAATGAGAATAAAAGAAGAAAAAAGACAAAAGTAAAAATCTCCTGGTAATCACGAAAAGGGAGCAATCAGCAAACCAATTAGGGACATTGCTGATATACTCATTTCAGTGAGCTAATGGAAAACTCAATAACTTAAACACATATTATTACCATGAAACCATGGATCAATGAATGATGTGCTACACTCTATACTTAGGCAAACCATGTATAAGTGAACATGTGACATCCATCACAGGTAGGGGTATATAGCAGCCAGTATCACAGGACACAGTATAAAGCCCCAACATCACAGGAAGGGGTATATAGCAGCCAGTATCACAGGTGGGGTACATTGCAGCCAATATCACAGGCGGGGGTAAATTGTAGCCAATATCAAAGGTGGGGGTAAATTTCAGCCAATATCACAGGCGGGGGTAAATTGCAGCCAATATCACAGGTGGGGGTAAATTGCAGCCAATATTACAGGTGGGGTAAATTGCAGCCAATATCACAGATGGGGTCAATTTCAGCCAATATCACAGGTGGGGGTACATTGCAGCCAATATCACAGGTGGGGTATATTGCAACCATTATCAGAGGTGGGTGTACTTTGCAGGCACGCCCCCCCCCCCAAAGTCGGGACAAGTCCTGCACTTACCCCATCTAATAAGCAGGAGTGTGCAGAGATCGGCTTGCAGACAGCGCGCTGTCAGTGTGCAGAGCTGTGCTTGCGGTGAGCGGGCTAGAGCCTGGAGTGGATAGTCTGTGGCGTGAGAGCCGGCGGGACTGAAACCTGGTGGAGTGCTGCACGTCTGCCACAGTCCCGCCCCCGCCCACAGCATCCAATGCCAGTCAGTCACTGGCTCAGGCAACCAATCAGACTATGTGTGTGCGCTTGTTCAGCGCACACACATAGTCTTTAATGATTGACCAATTGGCTCACTACTTGCTGTCAGCAGACAGCAAGGAGCTGAGAAAAAAAAATCAATATACCGGTGCCTGCTGTAGGGGGCCGGGTTGACTTTTTTTTCTTGTCAATGGCGGGGAGGTGGTGCCCAGGTGCCCTTTATTGACCAGCCACCGCTGACTGCACGTTTGAGATCTCCCCAGAGTGGCTCAATGATATTAAGGATAGGAGACTGAGATGGCCACTCCAGAACCTTCACTTTATTCTGCTGTAGCCAATGACAGGTCAACTTGGCCTTGTGTTTTGGATGATTGTCATGTTGGAGTGTCCAAGTATGTCCCATTGTTCCTGGCTGATGAATGCAAATGTTTCTCCAGTATTTTTTGGTAACATACTGCATTCATCTTGCCATCAATTTTGACCAAATTTCCTGTGCCTTTGTAGCTCACACATCCCCAAAACATCAGCGATCCACCTCCGTGTTTCACAGTAGGAATGGTGTACCTTTCATCATAGGGCTTGTTGACTCCTCTCCAAATGTAGTTATGGTTGTGGCCAAAAGCTCAATATTGGTCATCACTCCAAATGACTTTGTGCCAGAAGGTTTGAAGCTTGTCTCTGTGATGTCTGGCATATTGTAAGCGGCATATTTTGTGGCATTTGCATAGTAATGGCTTTCTTCTGGCAACTCGATCATGCAGCCCATTTTTCTTCAAGTGCCTCCTTATTGTGCATCTTGAAAAAGCCACACCACATGTTTTCAGAGAATCCTGTATTTCACCTGAAGTTATTTGTGGGTTTTTCTTTGCATCCCGAAAAATTTTCCTGGCAGTTGCGGCTGAAATTTTAGTTGGTCTACCCGACCGTGGTTTGGTTTCAACAGAACCCCTCATTTTCCACTTCTTGATTAGAGTTTGAACACTGCTGGCTGGCATTCTTAATTTCTTGGATACCTTTTTATATCCCTTTCCTGTTTTATACAGTTCAACTACCTTTTCCCGCAGATCCTTTGACAATTCTTTTGCTTTCCCCATGACTCAGAATCCAGAAACTTCAGTGCAGCACTGGATGAAAGATGTTAGGGTCTGTCAGGAGTCCAGAAACTGATTGACCTTTTATATACACACACACTAATTACAAGCAAACGGATCACAGGTGAGGATAGTTACCTTTAATAGCCATTCAAACCCCTTTGTGTCAACTTGTGTGCATGTTATCAGGCCAAAGTCACCAGGGTATGTAAACTTTTGATGAGGGTCATTTGGGTAGTTTCTGTTGTCATTATGATTTAAAAAGAGTAAACAGTTTGTTGATAATAAATGGCTTCAGCCAAACACTAACCATGAGTGAAAGAAATGTTTTTGTGTTATCATTCATATTCTCTGAAAAATGGCCAAGAAATCAAAAATTCTGCCAGGGTATGTAAACTTATGAGCACAACTGTATGTAGCGGGTGCCCCGCTATATCTGCAACTTTTGCTAAGCAGCCGCTGTAAACACACTCTTACAGAAGGGACAAATGCACCTGTAAGCCCCTGTGACATTGTTCGATCCTTGCTCCCTGGTTCTGTGGTCACCACAATCACTTTTATCTGTTTACAATATCTGCTGGACTCTGAACCAACCACAGCAGAAGAATACCTGTTCTTTAGATCTCAGAATCTCTTTTTGCTCATCTGTGTGGACAATGCTCTCTCTGATTTCAGTATATTGAGGTAATTAGATGTGTTAAGATTGGTAGACACTCTTTATATTATTGCTGACTATCACTGAATATCATAAATCCATTTTTAACAAATTGATTTAAGTCAAAATAAAATGTAAACTATATGCCAATGGATGTTATGAGTTTATATCTTTCTATTTTTGTAGAGATCATATATCAAAAAAACGTTGTGCCTTTGCCTCCCCCGAGGAAGCCTTGAGAAAGGTGAAACGCGTTGGGAAGGACATAGCATTATCTGCATCCCGTGCGCTCACCCCATTCCATTCCATTGGACTATCCTTGTGTGCTGGTTTTCTGGAGGGGAGAGATTATAGCAGTGGAATGGTGTGCTTATCCATGAAGGCATTTCTGTATGGCACTTACTCTAATCATATGATGTCGTGGCATTCTTAGCCCATGTGGGCAATTTTACTATGTACCAATAAAATGTGTTTTTAATGATGACAAATGTGTAGGACTATTTTTCCGGAGAGTGAGTTTTGACCGACACCATTAAAGTCCCATTTTTCCTATATCATAGGGGTTTTCCTCATTCCCCTTTGTTTTCAATTTATACAATAGGGATGAGGTGTCAGTATTAAAATATAGCCTTTTTGTCTTATGTTCTTTTTCAAACTTCTCCCCCTCCTTGTTTCACAGACTGAACTCAGTGTAAGCTGTGTGTGTAGAGACACAGACACACAGAAGGAATAGATTACACTGCACTTGTACTGTGTTCCTATGGGGAGAACAGTTACAGGAGCCAATCAGATGGACTTTAACAAGCTGCAGAAAGGTCTGCAAGGCATTCTGGAATATGAAGTCCCTTTACTAGACAGTCTCATAGCTTTGTATGGAGTATGGAACAACAACCCCAGCATGCTCTGGGGGAGAAGAGGAGAGGGACTCCATCTTGATTCCCTGAGACGTTTAGTGACAGCGTGGCAGAAAGAGAAGACCTAAGAGAGGGACACTGCCTCTTATGATTTTTCACCACACGATTTTAGGCCTCTGGGACTGATGAGGACATCCAGCCTGAGAGAGAGAGGATCCTAGGTGCACATCCAGGCGCACCTGCACCAACAGAGAGGCATTCCAGTGTGAGGTGACCAGTCACCACCAGGAAAGCCTGCCTGTCCCAGGAAGTTTGTTTGGGCCTTGATCAATCACAGGATTGGGTGAGAGGACTGTGCCCATTTGCAGGAAACAATGACACTGCACAGACAGAGTTATATTGAACCCTGTATGCAGACATCATTGCTGGTAGTCAACTTGCTG
Organism: Glandirana rugosa; assembly: GCA_018402905.1. Lineage (NCBI taxonomy): Eukaryota > Metazoa > Chordata > Amphibia > Anura > Ranidae > Glandirana > Glandirana rugosa. Next base: position 334,217 of record BLSH010396944.1, read on the forward strand.
ACACTTGTAGTGCCCAAGGATACAAGGCCATTTAAGCAGAAAGACACTGTATACAGATGTCATTGTCCTTTCACCCTGCTGAGGAAAATCTTGCATTCTTCACTTAATGTTCTGGACCAGTTATGTTATTTGGGCCTCACACACACACACATATCCAGGGCTCTGTATATGCAGTGGGTGTGTGGGCCAGCCTATCTGGGAAGCTAAGATATTGAGTGTTGATTTGAATACAGTATTTGATATTGGGTCTGTGGTGCCAGGAGACAGAAGAGAGGGATCTGACATTAAGAGGGTCAGTCATTTACTCTCCTCTCGCCTGGACTTAGAGCTAGACTTGAGTAAAGGTAACCAATCTGGTACAGATTGCCATTTTTGTGACTTTATTGTTATTAAAGAGTTTGCTCTACTCTTGAGATTATTCTAAGGTTCTGATCCCCTGAAAGCAGCCTAAATGCACTATCGAGCTACTGTATATTTCTTATAACTTCAGTTAATGTTTCTTCTATTGAATTCCTTTAACATATTGCCAATGGTTATTCCACATAAATACTACAGTAAGGACAATCTCTGTGTTTTATAATAATATGTTTCTCATTGATCCTTGCACTCACACTATTGCCAGGTGTGCCATAGGGGACTGTTCTGACTCATCTACGAGGCCATAAACTTTATCTTCAGCATCATGTAGGGCTTACACTGACCTTGTGATCTTTTTATCCATTGCATCAATTCAGATAGCTTAAATTCAATGCATAAACTCACTGTGGAGGAGACAGACGATGAAGCCTTTTGAATGTTCAGTTTAATCAAGGATATCCATAGGTAGAAAAACAATGCAGTTGTAAGCGACACGGAATGATTTGTACATGAAGGCAGCATGCTCAGAAATGAAACCAGAAAGAAAGAAGGCGAGGGGATAGACAGGTGGGAGAAAAGGTTAAGCACAGAATGAGGCAGACAGCTTAAAGACACAGAGCAATAATAGACCAAATTATACACACAGATGAAATTATAATAATTCACATTGTGTAACACAACAGGGATTGAGGCTGTTATTGGGGTTGAGAGGCAGAGTAACAGACACAACATACTAAAAGCAGCTCCTACGGGGGTAGAGCTACAGGTACTATTGACATGAAATTTTCACCACATAAAGGCAGAACATTTTTTATCTTAATGCATTCTATGCATTAAGAAAGAAAAACCTTCTTTGTGTAGCAACCCCCCAACACCCCCTTCTACTTACCTGACCTGATCTCTATCCAGCGATGTCTACGAGTCCCTCGCCTATACAGGACTCTCCCTCCTGATTGGCTGAGACACAGCAGCGGTGCCATTGGCTCCCTCTGCTGTCAATCAAAGTCAGTTAACCAATCAGGAGAGAGAGGGGACAGGGCCAAATGGCATCTCCGTGTCTGAATGGACACATGGAGCTTCAGCTCGGCTCAGGTGCCCCCATAGCAAGCTGCTTGCTGTGGGGGCACTCGACAGGAGGGAGGGGCCAGGAGCAGCAAAGAGGGACCCAAGAAGAGGAGGATCCATTTGCCCTGTGCAAAACAACTGCACAGAGGAGGTAAGTATAACATGTTTGTTATTATAAAAAAAAAATAAGACTTTACAATCACTTTAATTTATGTGTAATAAAATGGAATGACACAGGGAAAAAGTATTGAATAAGCTAACTGAAATGTATTTGATACTTCATACAAAATCCTTTGTAGGTAATGATAACTTCAAGATGCCTCCTGTATGTAGAAACTAGTCGCATGCATTGATCAGGTTTGATTTTTGGCCCATTCTTCCACACAAACAGTCTGCAAATTTTGAAGGTTCTGTGAGCCTCTTCTATGAACTCTGATCATTAGTTCTGTCCATAGATTTTCTATTGAATTCAAGTCAGGTGATTGGCTTTGCCATTCTAGCAGCTTTATTTTCTTTATTTGAAACCAATTGAGAGTTTCCTTGGCTTTGTGTTTGGGATTATTGTCTTCCTGAAATGTGCACCCTTGTTTAATCCTCATCACCCTGGCAGATGGCAGCAGATTTTTATCAAGAATTTCCTGGTACATTTTTTCCTTCATCCTCCCTGTAAAGATGTGAAGTTTGCCAGTACCGTATGTTGAAAAACAGCCCCACACCATGATGTTCCCACCTCCAAACATCACTATTGATATGCTTTTTTTAGGTGATGTGCAGTACCATTTGACCTCCAAACATGGTGTGTATTATAGCATCCAAAGATTTTGATTTTGATCTCATCTGACCAGACTATATTCTCCCAGAATTTCACAGGCTTGTCTAAATGTTGTGCAGCAAACTTTAAACAAGCTTCAACATGTATTTTCTTCAGCAATGGAGTGTTGCATGGTGAGTGTGCATACAGGTCATGTACCTGCTTATTCCAGGTCTTTCTGAAGCTCTCCACAAGTGGTCATTGGCTCTTGGACAACTCTTCTGATAATTCTTTTCACTTCAGAAATTTTGCAAGGAGCACCTGGTTATGGCCAGTTTATGGTGAAATTATGTTCTTTCCACTTCTGGATTATGGCCCCAGCAGTGCTCACTGGAACATTCAGAGGTTTAGAAATCCTTCTGTAACCAATGTCAATCAGTATGTTTTGCAACGAAAAGGTTGCAAAGGTCTTGCAAAGGTCTTGCTTTTACCCATCATGAGATGTTTCTTGTATGATACCTTGGTAATGAGACACCTTTTTATAGGCCATCAGTTTAGACTGAACCAGCTGATACTAATTTGCACTGACAAGGGGGTAGGACTGCTTTCTAATTACTGATAGATTTCAGCTGGTGTCTTGGCTTTCCTTGCCTTTTTTTGTGTGTTCAAAACGTTTTCCCTGTGTCATCCCATTTTATTACACATAACTTAATTTCTGAATATATTTGTCTTGGTTTCTTTGTATGTGTGGATTGTGTGGGTTGTTATCGACATGTGGTGAAAATTTCATGTCAATAGCACCTTTAGAAATATCTTTACCTAGAAAAATGGTGATGTGTTCAATACTTTTTACTCGCTGTATGTATAATAGAGAAATGTAACATTAATATAACTAAAATTAATTCTGAATTATTTATAAACCTAGCTTTTGCTTTATGCTTAATGACCCACTGTATAGCTCCTATCTGTTAATACTCCTTGGCCTCCACTAGGTGTTGCCATAGTAAAGGTGCTGGGAATGGATAGAGTAAGGATTCCTTTAGCTGCCAGTCCACCCCTAGGTTCTGGGGAGTGGGACCCTCTCTCTGTGGGCAGCACCCACCATGGTCAAATGTATAACATTAAGTTGGTTTTGGCACCAGAAATTGGCTGCTGGAAATGTGGCTTGATGGTCCCCTGAGAAGAGACATTACTATCTGGGGTAAGGAATCTGATTTGGAAGAATGTAGTCAGCAGGACATTGCACATTGGTTGTCCTCCTGGGGGTAAGCAAATGCATTTTTCCCTGATGGGAATATGGACTATAGCGTTCCTCTGCTGGAGAGAGGCAAGGACTAGGCTTCACCCGACTCTGGACACAGGTCTCGGCTCTACTCGCCATTTACTATCTGGCCCCTCCCTCCTGTCGAGTGCCCCCACAGCAAGCAGCCTGCTTTGGGGGCACCTGGGCCACAGCTCTGTGTGTCCATTCAGGCACGGAGCCACGTTTCGGTTCCCTCGTTCTCCTGATTAGCTAACTGTCTTTGATTGACAGCAGCGGGAGCCAATGGCGCTGCTGCTGTGCCTCAGCAAATCAGGAGGGAGATCCTGGACAGCCGAGGTACTCATGCACATTGCTAGATCTAGGGCCACGCCCCTGACGACGTCACTCTTATGATGAAACGTGTTGGGTGGAGCCAAGGGACATTTTGACGTTTGACACACGTGACTTGGAAGTGGACGAACAGGCGCCATCTTTGTGGCTGGACGCCGGAATCAACATACAGGACACTGTTTTTATTTCACCAACATGTGAGTGGATCTATATTTTATAATAAACATCTTGTCAAGATTGTCTGCACTATGGGCTGTTTATGCTTTATTATATGATCGTGCTTGCTTGCCACATGGGACCATGTTGTTGAGCCATATTGGAAAGCAGCAGAAGGAGAGGTTGACTTGCTGAGGGCGTCTGTGCGAGCCGGAGGGACTACCATATCTGGAGTTTAAACCAGGCTTACTCTGACCTTCCATAATAGAGGGTCGTCCTGTTCCGTTAAGGGTGCCAAGTGTGGTGGTGACACTGGTGACGGGCTGCGCTCCAACTGATACTCACAGCTTATGAGTGTGAATACTTATTTCCTTCAGCACATAGTTGGACTTTGCGCTGCAGTATAGTAGCACTTTATATTTCATCGGTATGGACTTTGCGCTGCAGTATATTAGCACTTTAGATCTAGATGGGGCTTAGGTAAGTATTGGGGGGCTGGGGGTGGGGGAAGGGGTGCTGCACGCAGAAGGTTTTTTTTTAAATCTTAATGCATAGAATGCATTAAGATAAAAACAACCTTCTGCCTTCAGAATCACTTTAAGGAAACAAACCTCTGGCTACCTTTTGAATGTAAGCACTGTATGCCTATTGCACCACTGAAACTGCCTTATGTTTGATGTGGATAAATGCCTATTTCAGCGATGGTCAACTTTGTTGATATGGGGGGGCCTCAATTTCGGCCCTCAGCATCACCAAAGGGCCACACATGAAATCCAGTGAATATGAGAGATAATCAAAGACTGTGGATATAACACAGAAAATGGTCAAAGACCGCAGACAGGATACAAGAGCTGATCAGAGACTGTGGACATAATACAAGAGATAGCCAGAAACTGTGGACATGCTGCAGGAGGTTGTTAGAGATCGCAAATATGCTATAGGAGTTGTTGAAGACTAGGAGCATGCTTCAAGAGACACATTTGTGTCTGCAGGGGCCCCTTGGGCTGCACAAAAGTGCCAATGGGACACAGGTTGGGCACCAGGGGCCTATTTGCCAAAGTTAATTCTGAAAAATTGTTTAATATTATTTTTCACTTCTGGTTACTTGGCATAGTAAAAGAAAGTTTTATGGAAGACTCATGTTGCCTGATCACCCTGCCCCATAACCACATGTAAGCCCTGCCAACAAATAACTATGTCTTGGGACTATGAAAGTAAAGAAAGGGCTAATGTCACAGTCCATGTGCCCCATTAAATTGCACAGCCTTCCAGCATGCCTCTAGTTTCTCAGCAACCATGAATCCCAGCCTTTTCCTAGTGTCACCTTATTGGTAGAGAAGAGGCAGCTTATGAATAGGCCATGCGTAGAGGAAAATATTGTACATACGGCAGTTCAGTAAACTTGTGAATTGCTGGGTAGAAGGGAGGTCAGGAGATAATGGGGGATATAAACATATTAAAGCACCATCTCCCTAATTTTAACATTAGTAGTTTATGAAAAGAGATAAATGGGATTTTAAAGTGCCAAGTAATAAATATTTTCTTAAAAAATCATTTTATTTAGACAAGTAATAAAAGCACATGCATGTACCATACATTTAAAAACAATTCACCAGTGAGTCACATAACTACAGGTGTGCGCTCTACATGTTTCGCCATACAATTCGGCTTCTTCAGGAGCCTATTGACACCAAATGTTTTTGCTATTAACTGTAATGAATGAAAATAGATATCAGAAATAATCATACATCCATCCTCTTTGTGTTATGCTTATTATACCCAAAGAGGGATGGATCATTAACACATCATATTGTTGTACAAATCCTTTATTAGCCATTGGTTACTATATTGAGATATCAACCTCACCTCAAACCAGGAAAGGGTGAGACATGGGCCACGGACACAATTGCAGAAAAACGTCCAGAGGGTATTCAACAACCACAGGGGAGATACTACCACTGATGAGAAAATGTATATTTAATCAACTTCACATTTTAGTTGTATTTATTCAAATATGAATAAAGTCAACAGTCTAAATCCATTAAAAAATAATACATTTTCAATATTTGTTGATTATTAGTGATTATATATAGTTTATTATCACATCTACACCCACCTGCTAAATTATAGGAGGGGAAAAAATTACCCTTGTATTGTTCCAAACTGGATATTCACAAACAGACACTCCTGGTTATTGTGTAATTTCATCAGACAAGGGAATACACATATATATATATATATATGCAACTGTAGGTGACAAGCATATTCAGTGTTAAAGGGAATTAATATACTCCTGTTTGTCTGTATGGCTTTAAACTAAGGCATATCATTTATTTATCATTATTGGTGTCCTTACCTCCATATTTAACTCACAAACAAATCTGATGGAATAGACAGGATTTTTTCTATTTTTATCCAGTAGAGGGAGTTGTTATCCCATCTAGTGCTGATATCAGCAGCCAGCTGGAAGGGCAAGAAAAGACTTCAAACTGTAGAGAGGAGATTTAAAAAATATACAGTATATGTAAGTTACCATAAAGCTCATCTTCAACAGCAGAGAGATAGACAAGCTATATCTATAAAATATACACATAAAAAAGGGGATCTTAATATTTTTTACCTTCTGATTTTAGACTTTGAGTGTGTCCATTCATCAATGTCAGCAGCCATACAACCATGCTGCTGACCTCTCTGGAATTATATACCACCCAAATTGAGCGGCGTCTGACGTTAACGCTCGATTGCGGACGCCTATTGGATGCCAACACTCCACTTGCCGTCCAATTGCTACCAGCTTTAGATATCTACCAATTGCGCTGTGTCAGCACGATATGTACGGTTCACGCATGCGCAACTTCGCAAACGCGAGGCCGCCGCGGCCATCTTGAAAGTTCTTAATATAGAATATAATCAAATGCAGAGGTAAGGGTAAAGCATATATACCAAGGGCGCATGCGTGAAGCCGCCATGGCCATCTTGGAGAATTCTTGGCCCAGGCAACCTCTACAGGAATTAAGGGCAAATCTTATTTATCCAGAAAGTAGTCGTTTGGCTATCCAGTTTCAGGGACTTTCTCTGTAGGCTGATGACAGCATAATTTGTAAATAAACAATTCTATTTGGGATAGTATATTAATTCATTTCAACCTAACATTGTGGAGGGAGTATTTATACACATAAATATCAGCCAGTCTACAAGAACGATGTATATATAAATGTAATTTTACTAATACCCCGCAGATACAGTATATCTCCTGGGTCGGTGCTGTGCACTCAAGGGACACTACTGCAGCCCATTCAGGAAATCATCATATAAGTGTCAAGAAAAACTGAACTAGAACTAAATCTTCTCTTTGCTGCTTTGAATATATACAGTATAAGACAAAAAAGCCCAAGTTGTTTATGGCTAATTATTTCATTTATCCCTCCAATGTTAAAAAGCATTCTAAATAAGTGCCCCAAAGCATTCCAAGAGAAAGAGTGTAAATCAATGAGAAACATAGATCTGTGCTAAGTGCCAATAGACTTTTAATGCATCCTTGTCTTTCTTATAGAGTTTTTCAAAAAATAGACTGGCAAGAACAGTAAAAATCCTTTGTAGGTGAATTGTTAAAAAGGCAAAGAAAGGCAAAGAAAAGAAGTTTGCTAGGGATAAACTTGCTTATGATTCCAATGAGGCCTATAGATGGTCCATGGAAAGAGGGAAAAGGCGACATGTTTTGAAAGACTTTACAGCAAAATATGCCAATTAATGATGTCACAGATTCCGATTGTTCCTCTTTATCTTCCTTTTCTTCAGCACTTAATAATTCACAATATTTTACTTCTAAAGGAACGGGATCACGAAAGTGCAAAGATGATGGTGATAGATTCCAAACCTCCAAATCTAAACACACTCCTAACATAATAATAAACATGGAACACCTCACACTCCACCAAGCCAAATGTGAGCTCTTCTCAATCTTTTAACAGCAGTTCAGTTGAACCAGTAAATACTTCTACTGGTCTAACATAAACCCCTCTCTTATCCAAGGTAAGCTTGGTAAACACTAATAGCACTACTGGAGATGTACGTACTGCACCCATCTTTTCATCACAGATCCCTTTAGATTCAGAAAAGGTTCCCACACTGGATTCCACCAAACCCAAAGTGAATCCACAAAACATGAAGTCATAAATCTCTCCTCTTTTGATCTAACCAATGATTAGATAGAAGTTGTATCATTGGGTCAACCTTTTGTCCCACTGAAAGAACAAACAAATTTGAAATAGTAAAAGATGTTTGCACGGAAGCTAATGTTCAAAGTCATTTATGACAGGGAGCAGAAGCTAACCATTTCCAATCCACCTAGTGAAGTTTGGGATAACCTTTCAATAGAAGAATTAAAATCGCTACAGGACCTTATGGACCCGTGGGAGGAGGGCAATCCACCTGATGAGCTGGCTGCCAAATTGGAGGAGAATATTTTACCCGATCAGGCTGCCTGCTCATCGGAAATTATATCTTTTCCTCAAAAACAATCCTACAAAACCAAATCCAGAGTGTTCCCCCTATTGAAGGCCAATCCCAACATTTGGGCCTTCACGCAACAAGTAGTTAAAGAAATCCAAAACACTAAATGAAAGGATTCTTCCCTGTCAAATTTAAGCTCCGCCCAAAAGTTAGCTCTGGAAGGCCTCATGGCAAATTCAGATTTAGTAATTAAGCCAGCTGATAAAGGCGGTAATATTGTTGTAATGGACCACACAAAATATGAGGACATGGTCCTATGTTTGCTTCAAAACAAAGATTGTTATAGAAAAATCCCCCAAATATACCTAGAAAGAATGTCAAAAACAATAAAGATCTAATTACAATGGCCTACGTGGATGAAACTATAGATGAAAAAACTTTTGAATATTTAGATATAAAAACACCTAGAACACCAACATTGTATGCTCTACCGTAAATACGTAAGAGCCTTATTCAGCCCCCAGGGAAGCCGATTGTATCTTGTAACAATTGCTTGACAGAATCCGCCAGTCAGTTGGATGACGTTTACCTGAGACCGCATGTAAGGGCTTTGTCGTCCCATATTCAGGACACTGGTGATCTAATCAGGGCCCTTGATGGCATAGATATGCCGGTAGGGGCATGGTTGGTCACAATAGGTGTGGAAGCCCTCTACAACTCCACTTCCCATGACTGGAGTGTCAGAGTTGGGGAGGGCTTTCTATCTGAAAGGGGAACCACTGCCTGTAAATACAATACATTTGTGACAGGGCTTCTAAGATTTATTCTGAACAACAATGTGTTTCTGTTTAACTGCTCCCACTACCTCCAGATGCAGGGGGTAGCGATGGGAACCCGGTGTGCACCATCGTATGCCAACCTGTACCTGGGGGGTGGGAGCAGGATTTATTGGCCAGGGAAGAGCTATACCAATACCTAGAAAAGGTGACCCTCTGGAAAAGATTTATAGATGATATTTTTGTAATTTTGACAGGAACCCTTGATAAACTGACTTTCTTCTTTACTAGCTTGGAAAACAATGTTTATAATCTCAAATTTACCAGTACGTTCCATCAACAGTCCGTGAATTTCTTGTATATTTGGATTTTTGTGGATGGGGATGGAAAGCTGGGGGTCAACCCTTTACAGAAAACCATATGAGGTAATACTATCCTTAATGCAAAGAGTTCACATCCCAGTTCATTCATTTGCAGTATTCCTTAAAGTGCAATTGTTAAAAGCAAGAAGACTTTGAACGTGAGGCTAAGGCACTGCAGATGCATCTTCTCGATAGAGGTTACAGTCGTTCTCTATTAAAAAGAGCTTACCATAGAGCCAATGGTCAGCCCAGACAGTCATTGTTACATAAAGGCATAAAGGATAAGGAAGAAAATACAAATGTCAGATTAATTACCAGATACTCAGCCCAACATCAAGTGAGAGATATTTAAAAAAAAAATTGGTACTTGCTGATGGGTGATGATACCATCAGTAAGTATCTTAAAGCATATCCAGAATTAACATATAGGAGGTCTAGGTCTCTTAGGGACGATCTGGTTTATAGTCACTATGATCAAGGGAAAATCCTTGAAACACCTAGGTACAATTCCCTGCAATGAATGCAACGTCTGCCAATATATCTGGAAAGCTGAACAGATCATATTACTTAACGGCCAAATGTCCAGACCACATTTTTCTGCCACCTGCCACTCCGTAGGGGCGGTTTACTATATGGAATGTCAGTGTGGCACTTTTTATGTAGGGAAAACAAAAAGGCCCTTTTCCATAGGATAAGAGATCATGTAAAATTAGTTGTTGCAAAAAAAATTTGAAAGTCCAATCAGTTGTCATATAGGGCTGTACCATCAGTTAAACCCCTCCATGATGAGATTTTTTGCGCTGGAATATATCCCCTTAAATGACAGGTGATGTTGGCAAATTGCTCCTTCAAAAGGAAGCCAAATGGATATTTAATTTATCGGCCACAAAACACCCTGGTTTAAACGAGGCTTTAAGTTTCAAGCCTTTTCTTTAATTTCCTACTCCCCGCAATGACCCCCTAGGAAGAATAAAATAGGGGAAACCTATTTAGAGTGAATAGGGATTTTTTCCCTTTTTGGAGAGATGGTGGGCTGATTTGGAACTCTCCACTTGAACTTTGATGAAAATTTAGGATTGAAATGTTTTTCTTAACATATCTGTATATATATATATATATATATATATATATATACACATATGTTTGTTTTCTTTTTGTGAACATTGGCTGCTCTGTTGGATTCTCCCCTTGCCTCCTTCCCTTTAGGAGTTGATGACATGGAGCCACAGTTTGCGGTAGTTACTCCTGAGTTTTGGTAGACAACCATACGGATGCCCGGGGCACTACCAGGATCCGGACCAATATCAGGTGCCGGACCGGTAGGTGGCAATTTTGCTGCACTGTTCTTGCCAGTCCTTTTTTTGAAAAACCCTATAAGAAAGAGACAAGGATGCTTTAAAAGTCTATTGGCACTTAGCATAGATCTCTGTTTCTCATTGATTTACACTCTTTCTCTTGGAATACTTTGGCGCACTTATTTTGAATGCTTTTTAACATTGGAGCGATACATTAAATAATTAGCCATAAACTACTTGGCCTTTTTTGACTTATATATATTCAAAACAGCAACGAGAAGATTGTGTTCTAATTCAACTTTTTCTGACACTTATATGATGATTTCCTGAATGGGCTGCAGCAGTGTCGCTTGGGCGCACAGCGCCGACTCAGGAGATATATCTGCGGGGTATTAGTTAAATTATATTTATATATACACACATAATTGTTCTTGTAGACTGGCTGATATTTATGTGTATAAAAATACTCCCTCCACAATGTTAGGTTGAAATGAATTAATATACTATCTGGATTGTAGTCTTGTCATATAAAGTGCCCAAATAGAATTGTTTATTTACAAATTATGCTGTCATGAGCCTACAGAGAAAGCCCCTTAAATGGGATAGCCAAAAGACTCCTTTCTGGATATATAAGACTTGCCCTTAATTCCTGTAGAGGTTGCCTGGGCCAAGGATTCTCCAAGATGGCCACGGTGGCTTTGCGCATGCCACCTTGGTATATATGTTTTGCCCTTACCTCTGCATTTAATTCTATTCTATATTGAGAACTTTCAAGATGGCCGCGGCGGCCTCGCATTTGCGCGTGTGCGGACCGTACATATCGCGCTGACACAGCGCGATTGGTGGAGATCTAAAGCTGGTAGCAATTGGATGGCAAGCAGAGTGTTGGCATCCAATAGGCGTCTGCAATTGAGTGGTAACATCAGATGCCGCTTGATTGGGGGGGGGAGTATATAATTCCAGAGAGGTCAGCAGCATGGTTGTATGGCTGCTGACCCTGATGAATGGACAAACTCAAAGTCTAAAATCAGAAGGTAAAAAATATTAAGATCCCCCTTTTTTATGTGTATATTTTATAGATATAGCTTGTCTATCTCTCTGCTGTTGAAGATGGGGGGGGTGTGGCTTTCGAGCGCTCGTGATGGCAGCCTAAGCCGTGAGCTCTTCGCATAGATCGGGGGAACGGCGACTGAGGAGCGAATACCAGGCACCATACACCAGCTCTTCTCGGCTCCTTCGAAGCAGAAAACAGAGAGGGACCATGCAACGCAAGCGCAAGAACAAGAGACAACTGCAGAAGCTCACTGACTTCTTCTTTTGGCCGGCACCTCACAGAGGAGACCTCCAAGATGGCGCCAACATCACGGCTCCACACAGCATGGCTGCCTACACAGATCTCCCGAAAAAGAGCCACATTCACCTCTCCACTCACCCCAAAACAGCCCGAGCTCTGCCAGCCCAGCGAAGGCCAGGATGCTCCTGGATTCCCCACAGCATACGCCAGACGCAGTGAGTATGATTGCACAGGCCTCAGGCCTAGAACACAGCCCGCAGCTTCCCATTGCCTCGTGTTTCCTACACAGGGACAGCCGGTGCTAGATACGACCATGAAGGACATGCTGCTGTCCCTACAGTCCTCACTCATGGCCAGCCTTTCATCTATATTTAACAGAGTGACTGTTGAAATGCACCAAATGGGGGACAGAGTTCAACACCTCGAAAATAATCTGAATGTGCCCACACGGTCAACGATCTAGTGGATGTTTATAACAACCAAAAAGAGGACACGCCTGGATTAGGGACAAGTTAGCGGACCTCGAGGACCGCAGCAGACATAATAATTTGAAGCTATGCGGTGTCCCTGAGTCGGTCCTTCCCCATGCCCTTCAGAAATATGCCACTGAATTATTCTCTGCTTTATTGCCCACATTGTCCCCGATGGAATTGATTATTGATCAGATCCACAGGATCCCCAAACCCAACCACTTAGAAGATAATATCCCCAGAGATGTTTTGATGAGGGTGCATTTTTCTCATCTAAGGAGCAAATTCTGACCAAAGCCTATTCGTTTAATGTGTTTCCGGCACCATACAAACGCATCCAAATTTATCCAGACCTGTCCAAGCACACGTTAGAAGCTCACAGAGAACTAAAAACTGTTTCCAAGGCTCTTTCAAATCACAAAATAATGTATAAATGGCACCACCCGGCCACAATTCTGGCTACATATAATGGGAACAAACATGTCATCTCATCCCTGGATAAAGGCATGCAACTTCTTCACCTCTGGGGTATTGTCCCGGACCCTCCAGATCACTACATCCCCAGAGGCGACCTGCCTCAACCGCAGAGAAGATACAATAGGAACCAACGCAGATCCAAATCCAAATAATGCCTGCCTATGGTACGAGATCACCACCATCTCCCCGGTCTAGCTCATTGCTCGACTTACTACATACAACAGACTTTACCCCCCTATCCTGTAGCGGCTATCCTGACCAGAATTGCTGTGCGCTTACAACTCGAGCTGTTCAACTTCTCCTATTTTGTTCACAGTTACTGTGAGAGTTATTGTCTTCTGTTCTCTTTCATTTTCTTTTGTATTCTTTTCTCTCTCTTTTCTTTGTGTCTATTTTGCAGTCCCCCCCCCCCCCATCTCGCTCCACCAGAGTATACCCTGAAGTTGGACTTACACCTTCCAGGAGACTACTCAACGTGCACACTCTCCAAAGAGACCTATTCTACCGGCTCCAGTTGTTCACCTGTGGACTTCCAAACAGTGAGTTGAAGTCACCTTACATACCACACTCCCTTCATCATGCCGGTGAACATAGTCTCCATGAACGTAAATGGGCTAAACCACCCAGTTAAGCACACCTCATTGTGGAGAACTGCTTTACAACATAACTGCGATATTCTATGTGTCCAAGAGTCACACTTCCTAAAAGATCACCACCCACCCTACAACCACCCTCAATTCCGCCATTATTTTGAAGCTTCCTATAACAAAAAACAGAGAGGAGTCTTTATTGCAATCAGGAACACAGTCAATTTCCACCTGTACGAGTCGCTCTCTGACCCAGAAGGCCGCTATATAATCCTGGCGTGCAAGATAAACTCTGTTGGCTACACCTTAGTATCCCTATATGCCCCAAACCGGAGACAAATCCACTTTCTTAACACAGTTATTAATAAAGCAAAATCTCTTCAGCATGGGCAACTTCTTCTATGCAGAGATTTCAACATTGTTCCGGATACCAAGATGGACACATCAGCCACAACCAAGAGATGCAATTCTCCGGTGGGGAACCTTTTGATCACTAATGAGCTACTAAACGTGTGGAGGTGTTGTCACGCCAGCGAGAAAGACTATACATATCTTTCTCCTCGTCACAACACCTACTCGCGCATAGATCTGTTTATATCATATAGATGGCTTTTGAGAAATGTAACCTCTGCTGCGATCCACACTGTCACTTGGTCTGACCACGCCCCCATCAGCATTACGTTATCAGACAACTCCTGTCACTCACGTGCATATATGTGGCGTGCCAATAACTACCTTCTCCAAAACGACCCATACAAAACTACTTTAAAACATCAACTTGAAAATTATTTCAATACCAACTCCAAACCATCCACAGACCCGGTCACAGTGTGGCTTGCTCACAAAGCAGTGATGAGGGGTTTATTGATCCAAATAGGGTCTAGAGTTAAAAAGAGGAAAATTATACGTTTAGAAGAACTTAATGCAGCAATAATTGACACAGACCAAAAGAATAAAGTTTCCCCTTCCACTTTCCTCCAAAACAAACTATTTTCTTTGCGCCTTGAACTGCACTCCCTCCTCCTGGAATCCTTCGATAGGTCACAGAGGAAGTTGAAAGCCAAAATCTATACCACAGGCAACAGAGCTGGGAAAGCTATGGCCTCCCGAATAAAAGGACACCGCATTAAAACTAGAATCTCTCATTTGATCCATCCTACTAACGAAAAAATCCTAAAACCCCAGGACATAGCAAACACTTTTAGCCACTATTATAGTGAACTATATAACTTGAAAGCGGACACCCGCACCCACCAACCGACATTCGACAAAATACAAACCTTCATGAAACAAGTTAAACTTCCCTCCCTGACTCACCAACAAGTTAGTGACCTAAATGCCCCCTAAATGCACCCTTTTCCACTCCCGAAATTGAAGATGTTATCTCCCATCTCCCCTCAGCCAAATCCCCTGGCCCGGATGGCTTTACGGGAGAATATTACAAACAGTTCCACAATATACTCAACCCCCATTTGAAAATTACCCTCAACTTAATTGCCTCCTCCTCCACCATTCTGCTGAAATGCTTGAGGCCACTATAGTTGCCATCCCCAAACCGGGTAAGGAACCCACTTCCCCAAAAAATTTTCAACCCATATCACTTCTTAAACTGGATATAAAAATCTATGCTAAACTTCTGGCCAACAGATTAGCTGCCCTACTCCCAACTCTCATCCATGTAGACCAGAATGAGTTTACAAAGGGGCGTCAACCCTCTGATGCCACTAGGAGAGTACTGGATTTGATACATTTTGCTGAAACTTCCAGAACGCCTTCTCTGCTCCTTTCATTGGATGAAGAGAAGACGTTCGACAGAGTAAACTGGACCTACCTTTCCTCTGTCTTAAATAAATTTGGACTCACAGGCCAATTTCTCAAAACTGTTATGACCCTGTACTCCACTCCATCGGCGAGAGTATTTACGTCTGACGCCTTGTCAACTCCGTTTCTAATAACTAATGGCACTAGGCAAGGGTGCCACTATCCCCCCTGATTTTTAACTTGATGATGGAACCTTTAGCCGAGTACATAAGATCTAATGCTAACATAACAGGATTGAGAGTAGCGTCCCAAGAGCATAAAATAAATTTATTTGCCGACGGTGTCATATTGATCCTTACCAACCCTACATCCTCACTTCCTGAAGTACAGAAAGTGCTATCCTGGTTCAGCAATGTGTATTATTACAAATTAAATGACTCCAAATCCTCTATTCTGGCCCTTAACCTAGATGCAACCACTCAACTACTACTACTACAGAAACAATACCCATTCACCTGGGCAGACAGAAGTATACCTTATCTTGGTATCCACTTAACTAAATAGTCTAAATTGCTCTTCAAAACCAATTACCTCCCATTCTGAATTAAACTCCAATCTGATCTTCTAACTTTATGCAAATTTGAATTTTCTTGGATGGGCAGGTTGGCGGCCTTCAAGATGACACATCTCCCTCAACTTCTCTCGAACACTCCAAATCCCCATCCCATCCTCCTATTTCAAATCTTTACAGTCTATGCTTTCCACCTACATATGGGCAGGGAAGAAACCCAGAACGGCCCACAAAAATTTGATTACACATAGAGAAGTGGGAGGCGCTGGTTATATAGACTTTGCGGACTACTACAAAGCCTCGATTCTCACTACTTTAAAAGAGTGGTTTTATCCCTCCCCCACAACTCCCTGGGGAAAGATTGAAGCCTCTTATGTCCCGCACTCCTCCCTACGAGATTGGTTACTCCGTGTGCCTCTGATGCCCAAAACCCACTCGCATATTCCCTTGGCAATGCCAGCGTCAGTATCCACATGGAAAGCACTTGTTAAAGAATCCCAAGTAAATCCTAATGTCATCCCCATTCTAATCCCATTGCCGGCATTAGGTCATGTCATGGACTCAATTCAACTCTCCAGGAGGTATCAAAAAGGCATTCTGTATGTTAATAACCTCTTTGCAGACACTACTGCAACGCCCAAATTCTTCACCAATTCTCCAAGCAGAATATAATTTACATATGTCGGATACATTCACCTACCTATGCATCTACCACTGTATCTCACGCTTCAGTATATGGCCTCTGAATATCCCCCACCATCTGTGGGCATACTTCACACTCTTGACTCCACGTCCAAAATTGCGCTTTTTTATAATGCGCTCCAGCAAAAAAATACTCCACACAAGCTACAGTCCCACTTGGACTGGGAGAAAGATTTGAATCAGTCATTCTCCACGGGACAATGGAAAACTGCATTTACACACACATTTCAGTCTACTAGAAACTCTACTCTCTGGGAAATGACCCTGAAAATATCACAAAGACCCCCACAAAAATTGCCCGGTTTAGCCCTACCTTGTCTCCTCTATACTGGAGGAACTGTGGCAATCGAGGAGACATATATCACACACTATGGACTTGCCCAATTTTTAAACCCTACTGGGTCTCAATATTTGACCTAATATCCACAGTTACTGACATTCCTCTCCATCCAACACCTGTCCTGGCACTCCTCTCCCTAAACATAGGAGATCTCGCTCCAGAATCCCGCCACCTCATAATCAACATTTTACTGGCTGCAAGAATCAGCATAACTAGGAAGTGGAAATGCCCTCACCCTCCCTCAATACAGGAAGTCATTGAGAGGACTGACCTACACTGCTCTTATGAACACATAATTGCTAATACTCTAGGCACAACATACTCCACAACCTTGAAATTGAAACTATGGTCCCTCTGGAAGTCCACGCACGTCTGAACACCCCCTCTTTACTCTATCCAAAGGAGCTTTATTCTTCTGGTCAGTTTATTCTTTTGGTCAGTTTATTCTTTTTGTTTATTATGATGTTTGAACCATGTATTACCCCTTGGTGGCAGCGCAACCTCCCTTGCAGTATAACACAAGGTGCCCTCTCCCGGTCGCAGCTGGTACCCATAGGGGCAATCGGAAGGTCTGGTGGCACTAGAAACTTTCAGAACCAGATTTCTAGGAAATCTTCCTAGATTGTGCAACTATTGAACTTGACACGACTAACAAGTTGCGTTGCTCCAAGGGTTCTCCAGGAAGGACTACCATCCCTATTGCTTGCAATTCTGGTGAACATTGTATGGTAATATATGTGTTATTGAACTGCTATTACTGTTCTAACATCACCCATTACAAATGTTGTGTATTTTACAATTTACTTCAATAAAAATCTATTGAGAAAAAAAAAAAAAAAAAAAGATGAGCTTTATGGTAAGTTATCGTAACTAAATCTTTTTAAATCTCCTCTATACAGTTTGAAGTCTTTTCTTGCCCTTCCAGCTGGCTGCTGATATCAGCACTAGATGGGATAACAACTCCCTCTACTGGATAAAAATAGAAAAATTCCTGTCTATTCCATCAGATTTGTTTGTGAGTTAAATATGGAGGTAAGGACACCAATAGTGATAAATAAATGATATGCCTTAGTTTAAAGCCATACAGACAAACAGGAGTATATTAATTCCCTTTGACAATGAATATGCTTGCCACCTACAGGTGCATATATGTATATTTATTCCCTTGTCTGATGAAATTACACAATAACCAGGAGTGTCTGTTTGTGAATATCCAGGTTGGAACAATACAAGGGTAATTTTTCCCCTCCTATGATTTAGCAAGTGGGTGTAGATGTGATAATAAACTATATACTGTATAATCACTAATAATCAATAAATATTGAAAATGTATTATTTTTTTAATGGATTTAGACCGTTGACTTTATTCATATTTGAATAAATACAACTAAAATGTGAAGTTGATCAAATATACATTTTCTCATCAGTGGTAGTATCTCCCCTGTGGTTGTTGAATACCCTCTGGACGTTTTTCTTTTTTTTTTTTTTTGTTTCATAAAGTTTTTATTGAAAATAATTGTACATATAGGAGAAGTAATAACAGATTTTGTACATACAAACAAACTAAGAAGGATCATATTTTAGCATAGAATTGAGTAGGCAACAATACAGAACATTGGGCATATGGGGTCACAGGTTCTTTAGTTTGGGGAAGTACCATAAAGTATCTGGTAATTAAGAGGGGTAGTAATGCTAATAATGGATGGGATAAAGGGAGATTATGATCTAAATTTAGATGAGGTTTATAAAAGGGAATGATTTAAGAGAGAATTTCTTTCTACACTGATTTTGTTTATGTGAATTCAGGGCATGAGGTTCCCCTGCAGTATGTTAAATTTTATATGCGAAGGGTTGAAAATGCGAGACATTCAGTTACTCTGTATTGTTTGGGATAAGATAATAGGACGAGAGAACTATTGTTATGT
>BLSH010396944.1:362638-373594 GCA_018402905.1 Glandirana rugosa
GACACACAGTGAAATTTTTATCGGCGATTATTGACTTGTAGACAAGAAGTGTGTAGACGTTTCAGACCAGACTTTGCAGATGTGTGAAGAACAGATGTTCAGTTATTAGCGGCTATTTTTAAAGTGACACACAGACTTTGCAGATGTGTGCAGAACAGATGTTCACTTATTCCCGGTTATGTTTAAAGTGACACACAGACTTTAAAGATGTTTGCAGAACAGATGTTTAGTTATTCCCGGTTTCATTTAAAGTGACACACACATTTTCCAGATGTTTGCGGAACAGTGATATGGGTTCTCCTGGCTTATTTATACTTTTTTGACACAGTTTGAAGATGATTTTAGAACAGTTATATGGCTTCTACCGTTAATTAATACTTTTCAGACCCAGGTTGAAGATGGTGCACATCCACCTCCATTTTTTATTTTTTCATGTTTTTATTTTTTAAAAAATGCTTTTAGTTATTTCCCTGTCCCCATTTCTTTGTAGGGCACTTGTCCCACCCTTACCCCCATTTTCTTCCTTTTGCAGACCTCTAGGACTTTCCAGGACTTTTTTCCAGCCATTTTTGTGCCTAAAAGTTCGGGTCCCCATTGATTTCAATGGGGTTCGGGGTCCGGGACAAAGTTTGGGTTCTGTCCGCCCCGAACCCGGACTTTGTCCCGAAGTTCGGTCGCACCAGCAGAACCCGGACTTCCAGAAGTTCGCTCAACTCTATTAATGATCCATCCCTCTTTGGGTATAATAAGCATAACACAAAGAGGATGGATGTATGATTTTGTTTCTGATATTTATTTTCATTCATTACAGTTAATAGCAAAAACATTTGGTGTCAATAGGCTCTTGAAGAAGCCAAATTGTATGGTGAAACATGTAGAGCGTACACCTGAAATGTTATGTGACTCACTGGTGAATTGCCCTTAAATGTTTGGTACATGTATGTGCTTTTATTACTTGTCTAAAAAAAATGATTTTTTTAAGAAAATCTTTATTACTTGGCACCTTAAAATACCATTTATCTCTTTTCATAAAATACTATTGTGAATTGCTGGAGTTAGTCATATTGTCATAACACTTTAACAAAAACCGGGGCTAACCCATATCACTGTTCTGCAAACATCTGGAAACTGTGTGTGACACTTTAGCAAAAACCGGGCGAACCCATTACACTGTTCTGCAAACATCTGGAAACTGTGTGTGACACTTTAACTAAAATCTGGGACAAACTGTTCTGCAAACATCTGGAAACTGTGTGTGAAACTGTAGCATAGAGAAGAACAGGGATATGATTTCCCTCTGCTATAGTTTCACATAGAGTTTTTAGATGATTTTAGAACAGTGATATGATATCACTGTTCTAAAATCATCTAAAAACTCTATGTGAAACTATAGCAGAGCGAAACCATATCCTGTTATTCTCTATGCTACAGTTTCACACACAGTTTCCAGATGTTTGCAGAACGGTAGTTCTGTTTGTCCCGGTTTTATTGAAAGTGTTACACACAGTTTCCAGCTGTTTGCAGAACAGTGATATGGATTCGCCCCGGTTTTTGTTAAAGTGTTACACACAGTTTCCAGATGTTTGCAGAACAGTAGTTCATTTTGTCCCGGTTTTAGTTAAAGTGACACACACAGTTTCCAGATGTTTGCAGAACAGCAGTTCAGTTTGTCCCGGTTTTAGTTAAAGTGACACACACAGTTTCCAGATGTTTGCAGAACAGTAGTTCCGGTTTTAGTTAAAGTGACACACACAGTTTCCAGATGTTTGCAGAACACTAGTATGGTTTCTCCCGGTTTTAGTTAAAGTGTTACGCACAGTTTCCAGATGTTTGCAGAACAGTAGTTCCGGTTTTAGTTAAAGTGACACACACAGTTTCCAGATGTTTGCAGAACAGTGATATGGGTTCTCCTGGCTTATTTATACTTTTTTGACACAGTTTGAAGATCATTTTAGAACAGTTATATGGCTTCTACCGTTAATTAATACTTTTCAGACCCAGTTTGAAGATGGTGCACATCCACCTCCATTTTTGATTTTTTCATGTTTTTATTTTTTTTAAAATGCTTTTAGTTATTTCCCTGTCCCCATTTCTTTTAGGGCACTTGTCCCACCCTTACCCCCATTTTCTTCCTTTTGCAGACCTCTAGGACTTTCCAGGACTTTTTTCCAGCCATTTTTGTGCCTAAAAGTTCGGGTCCCCATTGATTTCAATGGGGTTCGGGGTCCGGGACAAAGTTTGGGTTCTGTCCGGACCCGAACCCGGACTTTGTCCCGAAGTTCGGTCGCACCAGCAGAACCCGGACTTCCAGAAGTTCGCTCAACTCTATTAATGATCCATCCCTCTTTGGGTATAATAAGCATAACACAAAGAGGATGGATGTATGATTTTGTTTCTGATATTTATTTTCATTCATTACAGTTAATAGCAAAAACATTTGGTGTCAATAGGCTCTTGAAGAAGCCAAATTGTATGGTGAAACATGTAGAGCGTACACCTGAAATGTTATGTGACTCACTGGTGAATTGCCCTTAAATGTTTGGTACATGTATGTGCTTTTATTACTTGTCTAAATAAAATGATTTTTTAAGAAAATCTTTATTACTTGGCACTTTAAAATACCATTTATCTCTTTTCATAAAATACTATTGTGAATTGCTGGAGTTAGTCATATTGTAAAAGTACACATAGTAATATTGACATTTTAGACTTCTCTAACATCTGAATCAGTTCTGGGTCGCAAATAGGCTGACACACAGCTGAGGTTTCAAGGACCGGTCTTGTCCCCGCAGGAAAGGATGTATCTTTTGCTCATCTACTATGCAAATTGCAGAAATTTGCACAATTCAAGATCAGCTCTATATCTGTTCCATGTAAATGTGAATATTCTTTCCTTAAAGTGGCTCTAAAGTCAGAAGGTTTGGCGCCCAACTTCTGTTCAAAACTCCCCATGATAGCCATGGACTCAGCCCTGGGGTAAATGCAAGCTCACTGCCTGCATCTGGAGGTTTCATCCTGCCTTCAGAAGGTACTTTTCTAGTGGGGAATAACCCAAAAGTGTTGCAAAGAGAGAAGTTTCCTGGACTTTGTCACTTTCTTCAGAAAGACAGGAATTTAATGCAGATCAAATTCCTGATTGCGTGAGATATGGGTCGAGTGAGAGAGGCTCGGGAGCTACGCGACCAGAAGAGCAAGTGGGAGAAGCTACTGCTTGCTGCCATGCCAGAAAATCGCTGTGTGTATCTGGTACAAGATAGAGAGAGAGCCTGCTGCCATTATCAGGGAGAGGAGAACCTGGTTACGGCCAAATGCACCCTTGTATCAGCTTCTGTGGGGTCCAAGATGTTTGCTGTCGGCACTGCTGCAAGTGCTATGCTGTCTGGAAACCTTCCTAACAGAAACTGGCATCTGACTGAAGCCGCATGGTTTCTACGTGCCATACACTGTTGCAGATCAGGAAGCTCTGGGTATGCTGTACCGCGTGTGTGGAGGACTGGCCATACACCTCTGCCCTTTCAGTCATTGCCAGCATTGTGGGAAGCACCTATTTGTTGTGTAGCATCCTACCATGCCATCCCATGCCTACAGAGTTAATTGGACCACAGGTGTCGCTACAGAGGAGGCTGCTGCTCTTGCTCCTGCTGTAAAACCTACGCCTGCTACTGTAAAGATGTTGCTGCTACCACTGCTGAAGTGTCACCTGCAGAAACTGCCATCACTGTGCCCACTGCAACCTGTCCATAAGAAGGTCGGCTATGTAAAGGTATCCCGGGGCCTACCACAGAGACCACCTGAACCGGAACCAGAGGAAGGCATCACCCCTGAGAGATCTACGTCAGGAACTGGTGAGAAACCTGGGGCAGATAGTAGTAAAAGTAATACAATGGGGCCAGTATCAAAGTATTTGCCTGCAGAAGATTTAAGGGAGTCTGAGCTAGATTCCTTATTCTGATCTGTCTGATGGGGACATTTTTGAATCCATGTCACAATAACTGTTTTGGGCTAATAGTGTGGATGTTACTCCTACCTTCATTTTACCAGATTGGGCAGCTATAGACTTTGGGGAGACATCCATTAGTACAGAGAAGTCAAGTGCTGCTAGTGAGCCTCTGCTTAAGTCCAGTGCAGCTGGGAAGTTGTCTGCTAAGGCCATTTTGCAAAAGTCTCTGGATCCTGAGCCTTGCCAAAGCTTGCTCACTTGCAAAGGATGCTCAACAAAAGAGTTACCAAAGAATATGGCCAAGAATTTCCATATGTTCCTACAGAGACTATGCAAGAAATTGAATCTAAGCGAGAGGAGAGGTACCGTGAAGCTATTTGGAATCATCTCTCTGTACCATAGCCTTTCAGAAAAGCTGGCATACTCATCTGTCATGGATGAGCGTTATGGATGCATGCTCCATTGGAATTATGACTGACACATCTACTCTGATAAAGTGGTTATCTGTAGACGTGGGAAAGAAGATGTTGTTTACTATGTTACTACTATGGACAAACAAGGGAAGACAGTTACTTTGCCAGACCCTCGTTTCTACTGGTAACCATGTTTGGAACAGTCATGGCTAAGCTGGCAAATATTAGTCTCTGCTTTGAAACACCAGTTTGTTCCTGCTTGAAGTAAAGAAGAAAAGTCTTCAGTTCTGTGAACAGAGACTGGGAAAGTTGTGTTGCTTTAAATGGACCACGGGGTACATTGCTGGATAGTTTCTAGATTTAGGGATCTTCGTGATCAAGATTTTCCTACTGCAAGTGACTTCAGTACTTTGTCACAAAGGACTCATGATATATTCTTTTCTGTTGCTAGATGGTGGTTAAGTTAGTTTGAGTAAGGGATGGACTCTTAAAGTGATTGTAAAGTCTCAATTTTTTTTTATGTAAAATAGCAAACATGTTATACTTACCTGCTCTGTGCAGTGGATTTGCACAGAGCAACCTGGATCCTCCTCTTCTCGGGTCCCTCTTTGGAACCGTGGCCCGGTCCCGCCCCCTCTCTTTATTGGCTGACTGACTTTGATTGACAGCAGTGGGAGCCAATGGCACCATACTGCTGTCTCAGCCAATGAGGAGGGGTGTCCCGGCCAGCCGAGTGTCTCGTGCAACATCACTGGATCTAGAGGGGGCTCAGGTAAGTATTGGGGTGCTGAGGGGGGCTGCTGCACACAGAAGGCATTTTATCTTAATGCATAGAATTCTGACAATCACTTTAAGTTAAATTCTAACTTCTCTTTGCCTTTAAATGTGGAGGAAAGTTTCACTCTCTAGGGAACGGGGCTTTGCTCCAATTTAATCAGTGTTGCTGTCATGTGTTTTTCTGCATATGCAACCGTGTTCCTTTTCAGGTATCAAAGAACTTCTATCAAGCTACTGAGAGTTATTTTTTTACAGACGCTGAGGACATCATATCCCTTAGAGGGGGAAGAGTGTAGCCCCTGGTCCTAACCTGTAGCTACTATGCAAATCTAGTTTTTGGCTTGGCTATAGGCAGCTTAGACTGATTGTACAGTTTATATGGTCTTTCCCTAATCTCAATTAGGTTGTGCATTTCTTACTGTCGCCAGTAGGTGTCACTGGTATCACAAACCAGTATGAGATATGACAACTAGGTTGAGCTAAGAATATTTATTTTTCTGCCAGCCCAGTAGGAGGTACTTGGCCACTGGTGCATTCTGGAAGAGGATATATAGTTGGATTGGGTCATGTGCTTGCTCTCTTGCCTCAGGCCCCTGGCCTTGCGAGGTGCTGCTGAAGTGAGCTCTGTGTGTAGGCCCAGAAACCTGTCTGAGGCCTACTAATGCTGAGGTGGTCCTTAGGCTATCTTGCCTGGAGTAGAAGAAGCCAAGCCAAATAAAGAAGACACAGGGGAGGACCCTTGTTGAAGAGAGCCAGGATGAGGGCTGATCTCTCAGGAGGGCATAGTGACTTTTTTGGAGGACGCATCTACATCTCAGATGCGCTTATAGTGTTGTCTAGTCGGCTTAAAAGGTTCTGACACTATGTGCTACATTTGAAAACGTCTTTGCAGTATCATTGGGTCGGTTTAAAAGTTCTGTTACTGTGAAGCTGTACTTTTTTGGATTCAAAGAGTCTGTAAGTGATCTGCTAATGGTATCTGAGACCCCTAACCCCCTCTCCTACTACCTTCTTTCAAGTTCCACATTAAATCTTTGAAAAGAACAAAAGTGCCCAATTTCTGTTTAAAACTCCCCATTATAGCCATGGACTCAGCCCTGGGCTAAATGCTAGCTTGCCCCCTGCCTCTGGAGGTTACACTATGCCTTCAGAAGACCCAGGGGGGCGCTACACATATATAATATTTTGCTCGTCATTTCTATTTTAAACTGAATGTGTTGCTTTAAAACACAGGGGTTCACATATACTTTAAGCTACAGAGATTGTTATGTATCAAACTATCCATGTGTCCAAGGCCAAAGAGTTCATTAGCATAATCCATTTTGTGTTAAGAACAACCTAGTAAATAATTGTAAAACACTGCTTCAGGTTGGTCCAAACCCAAACTGCCCTGAGAATCTCAGGTGATTGTCACTACAGGGTAGATATACCGTTGAATGGATGCCTTTGCTATGACTCCCTATAGTGTGCTCTATAGTAGAGATGGTCTGGATGTTCAAGTCGAACATAAGTTTGACTCAAACATCCGCTGTTCGTTTGTTCGCAGTGCATTGACGGCTGCTGCATGCTTTGGCAAACCACAGAGCGATGTACTCTCAGAGCCATGATTGTCCAAAGGCAGGGTGCCTTTGGCCAATCATGGTTCAGGGGCTAAGTCTACGCCCCGCACTATATAAGGCTGCTTACACTGTGGCTGTATGTAGTGTGATAAAGTGGAGAACTTGAGTTAGATTAGGCAGGTTAGTTAATGGCGTGCAGGCAGTGTAGTATATATACAGTATCTCACAAAAGTGAGTACACCCCTCACATATCTGTAAATATTTTATTATATGTTTTTATGTGACAACATTGAAGAAATTACATTTTGCTGCAATGTAAAGTAGTGAGTGTACAGTTTGTATAACTGTAAATTTGGTGTCACCTCAAAATAACTCAACACATAGCCATTAATGTCTAAACCGCTGGCAACAAAAGTGAGTACACACCTAAGTGAAAATGTCCAAATTGGGTCCAAAGTGTCAATATTTTGTGTGGCCACCATTATTTTCCAGCACTGCCTTAACCCTCCTGGGCATTGAGTTCACCAGAGCATCACAGCTTGCCACAGGAGTCCTCTTCCACTCCTACATGACAACATCAGGGCTGGTGGATGTTAGAGGGCTCACGCTCCTCCCCCTTCCATTTGAGGATGCCCCACAGATGCTCAATAGGTTTTAGGTCTGGAGACATGCTTGGCCAGTCCATCACCTTTACCCTCAGCTTCCTTAGCAAGGCAGTGGCCATCTTGGAGGTGTTTCTGGGCTTGTTATATTGGAATACTGTCCTGCGGCCCAGTCTCCGAAGGGAGAGGATCATGCCCTGCTTCAGTATGTGACAGTACATGTTGGCATTTATGGTTCTCTCATTGAACTGTAGCTCCCCAGTGCTGGCAGCACTCATGCAGCCCCAGACCATGACACTCCCACCACCGAGCTTGAATGTAGGCAAGACACACTTGTCTTTGTACTCTTCTCCTGGTTGCTGCCACACACGCTTGACACCATCTGAACCAAATAAGTTTATCTTGGTCTCATCAGACCACAGGACATGATTCCAGTAATCCATGCCCTTAGTCTGCTTGTCTTCAGCAAACTGTTTGCAGGCTTTCTTGTGCATCATCTTTAGAAGAGGCTTCCTTCTGGGAGGACAGCCATGCAGACCAATTTTATGTCACATGCGGCACATGGTCTGAGCACTGACAGGCTGACTCCCTCACCCCTTCAACCTCTGCAGCACTGCTGGCAGCACTCATACGTCTATTTCCCAAAGACAACCTCTGGATATGACGCTGAGCACGTGCACTCAACTTCTTTGGTCGACCATGGCGAGGCCTATTCTGAGTGGAACCTGTCCTGTTAAACCACTGTATGGTCTTGGCCTCCATGTTGCAGCTCAGTTTCAGGGTCTTGGCAATCTTCTTATAGCCTAGGCCATCTTTACGTAGAGCAACAATTCTTTTTTTCAGATCCTCAGAGAGTTCTTTGCCATGAGGTGCCATGTTGAACTTCCAGTAACCTGTATGAGAGAGTGAGAGCTATAACACCAAATTTAACACACCTGCTCCCCATTCACACATGAGACCTTGTAAAACTAACGAGTCATATGACAGCGGGAAGAGAAAGTGGCTAATTGGGCCCAGTTTGGACATTTTCATTTAGAGGTGTACTCACTTTTGTTGCCAGCGGTTTAGACATTAATGACTGTGTGTTGCGTTATTTTGAGGGGACAGCAAATTTACACTGTTATATAAGCTGTACACTCACTACTTTACATTGTTGCAAAGTGTACTTTCTTAAGTTTTGCCACATGAAAAGATATAATAAAATATTTACAAAAATAAGAGGGGTGTACTCAATTTTGTGAGATACTGTATATACTACACTGCCTGCACTGACTGTATATACTCTACACCAGTGTTTCTCAACCTTTTTGATGTGGGGAACCCTTGGCAAAAAGTTTGAGATCTTGGGGAACCCTGAAAAAAATTCAGATCTACAGCTCACGGAACATTGGATCTGATCAGCGAGCTGTAGATACAACAGCACCTTCTTCACAGTAGGTGTCCCACTCAGAGCCCCATTCACAGCAGGTGTCCCACACAGAGCCCCCTTCATAGCAGGTGTCCCACACAGAACCCCCTTCACAGAGGGGTGCCACACAGAGCCCCCTTCACAGTAGGTGTCTCACTCAGAGCCCCCTTCACAATAGGTGTTCCACACAGATCCCTCTTCACAGCAGGTGTCCCACACAGAGCACCTTTGCAGTACGTGTCCCACACAGAGCCCCCTCACGGTAAGTGTCCCACACAGAGCCCCCTCACAGTAGGTGTCCCACACAGAGCCCCTTCACAGCAGGTGTCCCACACAGAGCCCCTTCACAGCAGGTGTCCCACACAGAGCTCCCTTCACAGCAGGTGTCCCACACAGAACCCCCTTCACAGAGTGGTGCCACATAGAGCCCCCTTCACAATAGGTGTCCCACACAGATCCCTCTTCACAGCAGTTGTCCCACACAAAGCCCCCTTCACAGTAGGTGTACCACACAGAGCCCCTTCACAGTAGGTGTACCACACAGAGCCCCTTCACAGTAGATGTCCCACAGAGCCCCTTGACAGTAGGGATACCTACAACAATGTGCTCTGATGGCTATCTGTCCCTCCTGCACTCTGCATTACCACAGCTATAATACTCTTATAGCTGTGATAATTCAGGGTGCAGGGGAAACAGAGAGCCATCTGAGCATATTGCACAGTGTGTGTGTGGGGGGGGGGGGGGGGGGCAAGCCACTGTAAGAGCTCACCTTCGGATTGAGCCTTGTGTTCCTGCCTGGTCAGTGCTGCCATAGATGACCTACTCCTCCTTTGGATCCCGTTCCCACTCTCTGCACTGACTCCTCCTCTGCTCTGCCCCCTGATCTTATAGGAGCCGAAACTGCACCTTCTTCACAGTAGGTGTCCCACACAGAGCCCCTTTACAGCAGGTGTCTCACAAAGTGCCCCTTCACAGCAGGTGTCCCACACAGAGCCCCTTCACAGCAGGTGTCCTACAAAGAGCCCCGTCACAGTAGGTGTCCCACACAGACCCCCCTTCATAGCAGGAGTCCCACACAGAGCCCCCTTCACAGAGGGGTGCCACACAGAGCCCCCTTCACAGTAGGTGTCCTACTCAGAGCCCCTTCACAGAGGGGTGCCACACAGAGCCCCCTTCACAGTAGGTGTCCCACTCAGAGCCCCCTTCACAATAGGTGTCCCACACAGATCCCTCTTCACAGCAGGTGTCCCACACAGAGCCCCTTCACAGTAGGTGTACCACACAGAGCCCCTTCACAAAAGGTGTCCCACACTGAGCCCCTTCACAAAAGGTGTCCCACACTGAGCCCCTTCACAGTAGGTGTCCCACAGAGCCCCTTCACAGTAGGTATCCCACTCAGCAATGTGCTCTGATGGCTCTCTGTCCCTCCTGCACTCTGCATTACCACAGCTATAAGACTCTTATAGCTGTGGTAATGCAGAGTGCAGGGGAAACAGAGAGCCATCGGAGCATATTGCACAGTGCGGGGGGGGGGGGGGGGGACAGAGAGCCACTGTAAGAGCTCTCCTTCTGATTGAGCCTTGTGTTCCTGCCTGGTCAGTGCTGCCATAGATGACCTACTCCTTCTTTTGATCCCGTTCCCACTCTCTGCACTAACTCCTCCTCTGCTCCGCCCCCCATGATCTTATAGGAACCAAAACTGCACCTTCTTCACAATAGGTGTCCCACACAGTGCCCCTTCACAGTAATTGTCCCGCACAGAGCCCCTTCACAGCAGGTGTCCCACACAGTGCCCCTTCACAGCAGGTGTCCCACACAGAGCCCCTTCACAGCAGGTGTCCCACAAAGAGCCCCATCACAGTAGGTGTCCCACACAGAGCCCCTTCCCAGCAGGTGACCCACACAGAGCTCCCTTCACAGCAGGTGTTTCCCACACAGAGCCCCCTTCACAGTAGGTGTCCCACATAGAGCCCCCTTCACAGTAGGTGTCCCACACAAAGCCCCTTCAAAGCAAGGGCCCCACACAGAGCCCCCTTCACAGTAGGTGTCCCACACTGAGCCCCTTCACAGTAGGTGTCCCACAGAGCCCCTTGACAGTAGGTATCCCACTCAGCGATGTGCTCCGATGGCTCTCTGTCCCTCCTGCACTCTGCATTACCGCAGCCCTAAGACTCTTATAGCTGTGGTAATGCAGAGAGCAGGGGAAACAGAGAGCCATCGAAGCATATTGCACATTGCGGGGGGGGGGGGGGGGGCA
>BLSH010397031.1:68783-79486 GCA_018402905.1 Glandirana rugosa
AGGCCGTGTGACAAACAAGGAGAACGTGTGAGAACCATGGAGGACGTGTGAACGTAGAGGAGGACGTGTGAACGTAGAGGAGGACGCGTGAACGCAGAGGAGGACGTGTGAGAAACAAGGAGGACGAGTGAGAACCAAGGAGGACGTGTGAAGACAGAGAAGGCCGTGTGAGATCCAAGGAGGACGTGTCAGAAACAAGGAGGACGTGTGAGAAACAAGGAGGACGTGTGAACGCCAAGGAGGACGTGTGAACACAGAGGAGGACGTGGGAGAACCAAGGAGGCCGTGTGAGAACCAAGAAGCCGTGTGATGTGCAGGAGGAACCAAGAGTGAGCAGGAGGAACAAAGAGTGTGCAGGAGGAGACGCAAGTGCGCAGGAGGAGATGCAAGTGTGCAGGAGGAGATGCAAGTGTGCAGGAGGTACCAAGAGTGTGCAAGAGGAACAAACAGTGTGCCGGAGGAACAAATAGTGTGCAGGAGGAACCAAGAGTGTGCAGGAGGAACCATGAGTGTTCCCTGAGGAACCAACAGTTTGCAGGATGAACAAAGAGTGTGCAGGAGGAACCAAGAGTGTGCAGGAGGAACCAAGAGTATGCCGGAGGAACCAAGAGTGTGCTGGAGGAACCAAGAGGGTTCAGGAGGAACCAAGAGGGTGCAGGAGGAACCAAGAGTACGCAGGAGGAGACGCAAGTGTGCAGGAAGAACCAAGAGTGTGCAGGAGGAACAAACAGTGTGCAGGAGGAACCAAGAGTGTGTAGGAGGAACCAAGAGTGTGCAAGAGGAACAAAGAGTGTGCAGGAGGAACCAAGAGTGTGCAGGAGGAACCAAGAGTGTGCAGGAGCCACCAAGAGTGTGCAGGAGGAACCAAGAGTTTGCAGGAGGAAGAAACAGTGTACAGGAGGAACCAACAGTGTGCTGGTGGAACAAAGAGTGTGCTGGTGGAACAAAGAGTGTGCAGGAGGAACAAAGAGTGTGCAGGAGGAACCAAGAGTGGGCCGGAGGAACGAAGAGTGTGCAGGAGGGACCAAGAGGATGCAAGAGGAACCTAGAGTGTGCCGGAGGAGACACAAGTGTGCAGGAGGAACAAAGAGTGTGCAGGAGGAGACACAAGTGTGCAGGAGGAACTAAGAGTGTGCTGGAGGAACCAAGAGTGTGCTGGAGGAACCAAGAGTGTGCTGGAGGAACCAAGAGTGTGCAGGAGGAACAAAGAGTGTGCAGGAGGAACAAAGAGTGCGCAGGAGGAGACGCTAGTGTGCAGGAGGAACAAAGAGTGTGCAGGAGGAACCAAGAGTGTGCAGGAGGAACCAAGAGTGTGCCAGAGGAACCAAGAGTGTGCCGGAGGAACCAAGAGTGTGCAGGAGGAACCAAGAGGGTGCAGAAGGAGACACAAGTGTGCAGGAGGAACCGCAAGTGTGCAGGAGGAACAAAGAGTGTGCAGGAGGAACCAAGAGTGT
This sequence comes from Glandirana rugosa, assembly GCA_018402905.1. Classification (NCBI taxonomy): domain Eukaryota; kingdom Metazoa; phylum Chordata; class Amphibia; order Anura; family Ranidae; genus Glandirana; species Glandirana rugosa. Next base: position 70,238 of record BLSH010397031.1, read on the forward strand.
GCAGGAGGAACCAAGAGTGTGCAGGAGGAACTGCAAGTGTGCAGGAGGAACAAAGAGTGTGCAGGAGGAGCCAAGAGTGTACAGGAGGAACCAAGAAGCTAAAGGAAGAAGCAAGAGGGTACAGGAGGAACCAAGAGTGTGCAGGAGGAACCAAGAGTGAGCAGGAGGAACAAAGAGTGTGCAGGAGGAACCAAGAGTGTGCAGGAGGAACCAAGAGTATGCCGGAGGAACCAAGAGCGTTCCGGTGGAACCAAGAGCGTGCCGGTGGAACCAAGAGTGTGCCGGAGGAACCAAGAGTGTGCAGGAGGAACCAAGAGGGTGCAGAAGGAGACACAAGTGTGCAGGAGGAACCGCAAGTGTGCAGGAGGAACAAAGAGTGTGCAGGAGGAACCAAGAGTGTGCAGGAGGAACCGCAAGTGTGCAGGAGGAACCGCAAGTGTGCAGGAGGAACCAAGAGTGTGCAGGAGGAACCAAGAGTGTGCAGGAGGAACCGCAAGTGTGCAGGAGGAACAAAGAGTGTGCAGGAGGAACCAAGAGTGTGCAGGAGGAACCAAGAGTGGGCCAGAGGAACCAAGAAGGTAAAGGAAGAACCAAGAGGCTACAGGAGGAACCAAGAGGGTGCAGGAGGAACCAAGAGTGAGCAGGAGGAACAAAGAGTGTGCAGGAGGAACAAACAGTGTGCAGGAGAGACCAAGAGTGTGCAGGAGGAACCAAGAGTGTGCCAGAGGAACCAAGAGTGTGCAGGAGGAACCAAGAGTATGCCGGAGGAACCAAGAGTGTGCCGGAGGAACCAAGAGTGTGCCGGAGGAGACAGAAGTGTGCAGGAGGAAATAAGAGTGTGCAGGAAGAACCAAGAGCGTTCCGGTGGAACCAAGAGTGGGCCGGAGGAACCAACAGTGTGCAGGAGGAGACACAAGTGTGCAGGAGGAATTGCAAGTGTGCAGGAGGAACAAAGAGTGTGCAGGAGGAACCAAGAGTGTGCAGGAGGAACCAAGAGTGTGTAGGAGGAACCAAGAGTGTGCAGGAGGAACCTAGAGTGTGCCGGAGGAGACAGAAGTGTGCAGGAGGAACTAAGAGTGTGCCGGAGGAACCAAGAGTGGGCCGGAGGAACCAACAGTGTGCAGGAGGAGACACAAGTGTGCAGGTGGAACTGCAAGTGTGCAAGAGGAACAAAGAGTGTGCGGGAGGAACCAAGAGTGTGCAGGAGGAACCAAGAGTGTGCAGGAGAAACAAAGAGTGTGCAGGAGGAGACGCAAGTGTGCAGGAGGAACAAACTGTGTGTAGGAGGAACCAAGAGTGTGCAGGAGGAACCAAGAGTGTGCAGGAGGAACCAAGAGTATGCAGGAGGAACCAAGAGTATGCAGGAGGAACCAAGAGTATGCCGGAGGAACCAAGAGTGTGCCGGAGGAACCAGGGGTGTGCCGGAGGAACCAAGAGTGTTCCAGTGGATCCAAGAATGTGCCGGTGGAAGCAAGAGTGTGCAGGAGGAACCAAGAGGGTGCAGAAGGAGACACAAGTGAGCAGGAGGAACCGCAAGTGTGCAGGAGGAACCAAGAGTGTGCAGGAGGAACCGCAAGTGTGCAGGAGGAACCGCAAGTGTGCAGGAGGAACCGCAAGTGTGCAGGAGGAACAACGAGTGTGCAGGAGGAAGCAAGAGTGTGCAGGAGGAACCAAGAGGGTGCAGAAGGAGACACAAGTGTGCAGGAGGAACCGCAAGTGTGCAGGAGGAACAAAGAGTGTGCAGGAGGAACCAAGAGTGTGCAGGAGGAACCGCATGTGTGCAGGAGGAACCGCAAGTGTGCAGGAGGAACAAAGAGTGTGCATAAGGAACAAAGAGTGTGCAGGAGGAACCAAGAGTGGGCAAGAGGAACCAAGAGGGTAAAGGAAAATCAAGAGGGTACAGGAGGAACCAAGAGGGTGCAGTAGGAACCAAGAGTGTGCCGGATGAACCAAGAGCATTCCGGTGGAACCAAGAGTGGGCCAGAGGAACCAATAGTGTGCAGGAGGAACCGCAAGTGTGCAGGAGGAGCAAAGAGTGTGCAGGAGGAACCAAGAGTGTGCAGGAGGAACCAAGAGTGTGCAGGAGGTACCAAGAGTGTTCAGGAGGAACAAAGAGTGTGTGTGCAGGAGGAACCAAGAGTGTGCAGGAGGAACCAAGAGTGTGCAGGAGGAACCAAAAGTATGCCAGATGAACCAAGAGTGTGCAGGAGGAACCAAGAGTGTTCCGGTGGAACCAAGAGTGTGCCGGAGGAACCAAGAGTGTGCAGGAGGAACCAAGAGGGTGCAGGAGGAACAAAGAGTGTGCAGGAGGAACAAAGAGTGTGCTGGAGGAGACAGAAGTGTGCAGGAGGAACAAAGAGTGCGCAGGAGGAGACGCAAGTGTGCAGGAGGAACAAACAGTGTGTAGGAGGAACCAAGAGTGTGCAGGAGGAACCAACAGTGTGCAGGAGGAACAAAGAGTGTGCAGGAGGAACCAAGAGTATGCAGGAGGAACCAAGAGTATGCTGGAGGAACCAAGAGTGTGTCGGAGGAACCAGGAGTGTGCCGGAGGAACCAAGAGTGTTCCGGTGGAATCAAGAGTGTGCAGGAGGAACCAAGAGGGTGCAGGAGGAGACAAAAGTGTGCAGGAGGAACCAAGAGTGTGCAGGAGGAACCAAGAGGATGCTGGAGGAAGCAAGAGTGTGCAGGAACAACCAAGAGTGTGCAGGAGGAACCAAGAGTGTGCAGGAGGAACCAAGAGGGTGCAGGAGGAGACACAAGTGTGCAGGAGGAACCGCAAGTGTGCAGGAGGGACAGAGAGTGTGCAGGAAGAACCAAGAGTGTGCTGGAGGAAGCAAGAGTGTGCAGGAGGAACCAAGAGTGTGCAGGAGGAACAAAGAGTGTGCAGGAGGAACCAAGAGTGCGCCAGTGGAACCAAAAGTGTGCAGGAGGAACAAAGAGTGTGCAGTTGGAACCAAGAGGGTGCAGGAGGAACCAAGAGTGTGCAGGAGGAAGCAAGAGTGTGCAGGAGGAAGCAAGAGTGTGCAGGAGGAAGCAAGAGTGTGCAGGAGGAAGCAAGAGTGTGCCGAAGGAGACACAAGTGTGCAAGAGGAACAAAGAGTGTGCAGAAGGAGACACAAGTGTGCAGGAGGAACAAAGAGTGTGCAGAAGGAAAAAAGAGTGTGCAGGAAGAAGAAAGAGTGTGCAGGAAGAACAAAGAGTGTGCTGGAGGAACCTAGAGTGTGCCAGAGGAGACAGAAGTGTGCAGGAGGAACCAAGAGTGTGCAGGAGGAACCAAGAGTGTGCAGGAGGAAACAAGAGTGTGCAGGAGGAAACAAGAGTGTGCAGGAGGAACCAAGAGGGTGCAGGAAGAACCAAGAGGGTGCAGGAGGAACAAAGAGTGTGCAGGAGGAACCTAGAGTGTGCCGGAGGAGACAGAAGTGTGCATGAGGAACAAAGAGTGTGCAGAAGGAGACACAAGTGTGCAGGAGCAACTAGGAGTGTGCCGGAGGAACCAAGAGTGTGTAGGAGGAGACACAAGTGTGCAGGAGGAACCTCAAGTGTGCAGGAGGAACTAAGAGTGTGCCGGAGGAACCAAGAGTGTGCAGGAGGAACCGAAAGTGTGCAGGAGGAACAAAGAGTGTGCAGGAGGAACCAAGAGTGTGCAGGAGGAACCAAGAGTGTGCTGGAGGAACCAAGAGGGTGCAGGAGGAATAAAGAGTGTGCAGGAGGAACCAAGAGTTTGCAGGAGGAACCAAGAGTGTGCCGGTTGAACAAACAGTGTGTAGGAGGAACAAAGAGTGTGCAAGAGGAACCAAGAGTGTGCAGGAGGAACAAACAGTGTGCAGGAGTAACAAAGAGTGTGCAGGAGGAACCAAGAGGGTAAAGGAGGAACCAATAGCTTGCAGGAGGAAGCATGAGTGTGCAGGAGGAACAAGGAGTGTGCAGGAGGGACCTAGAGTGTGCCGGAGGAGGCAGAAGTGTGCAGGAGGAACCAAGAGTGAGCAGGAGGAATAAAGAGTGCACAGGAGGAGACGCAAGTGTGCAGTAGGAACTAAGAGTGTGGCGGAGGAACCAAGAGCGTTCCGGTGGAACCAAGAGTGTGCAGGAGGAACATAGAGTGTGCAGGAGGAGACAAGTGTGCAGGAGGAACCGCAAGTGTGCAGGAGGAACACAGAGTGTGCTGGAGGAACCAAGAGTGTGCTGGAGGAACCAAGAGTGTGCAGGAGGAACCAAGAGTGTGCAGGAGGAACCTAGAGTGTGCCGGAGGAGACAGAAGTGTGCAGAAGGAACAAACAGTGTGCAGGAGGAACAAACAGTGTGCAGGAGGAACAAACAGTGTGCAGGAGGAACCAAGAGTGTGCAGGAGAAACCTAGAGTGTGCCGGAGGAGACAGAAGTGTGCAGGAGGAACCAAGAATGAGCAGGAGGAACAAAGAGTGTGCAGGAGGAGACGCAAGTGTGCAGGAAGAACAAACAGTGTGCAGGAGGAACCAAGAGTGTGCAGGAGGAACCAAGAGTGTGCCAGAGGAACCAACAGTGTGCAGGAAGAACAATGAGTGTGCAGGAGGAATCAAGATTGTGCCGGAGGAACCAAGAGCGTTCCGGTGGAACCAAGAGTGTGCCGAAGGAACCAAGAGTGTTCAGAAGGAGACACAAGTGTGCAGGAGGAACAAAGAGTGTGCAGGAGGAACCTAGAGTGTGCCAGAGGAGACAAAAGTGTGCAGGAGGAACCAAGAGTGTGCAGGAGGAACCAAGTGTGTGCAGGAGGAAACAAGAGGGTGCAGGAGGAACCAAGAGGGTGCAGGAGGAAGAAAGAGTGTGCCGGAGGAGACAGAAGTGTGCAGGAGGAACAAAGAGTGTGCAGAAGGAGACGCAAGTGTGCAGGACCAACTAAGAGTGTGCCGGATTAGCCAAGAGTGTGCAGGAGGAACCGAAAGTGTGCAGGAGGAATAAAGAGCGTGCAGGAGTAACCAAGAGTGTGCTGGAGGAACCAAGTGTGTGCAGGAGGAACCAAGAGTGTGCAGGAGGAACCAAGAGTTTGCAGGAGGAACCAAGAGTGTGCCGGTTGAACAAAGAGTGTGCAGGAGGAACAAAAAGTGTGCAGGAGGAACCAAGAGTGTGCAGCAGGAACCAAGAGTGTGCTGGTGGAACAAACAGTGTGCAGGAGTAACAAAGAGTGTGCAGGAGGAACCAAGAGGGTAAAGGAGGAACCAAGAGCTTGCAGGAGGAAGCATGAGTGTGCAGGAGGAACAAAGAGTGTGCAGGAGGAACCTAGAGTGTGCCGGAGGAGGCAGAAGTGTGCAGGAGGAACCAAGAGTGAGCAGGAGGAACAAAGAGTGCACAGGAGGAGACGCAAGTGTGCAGTAGGAACTAAGAGTGTGGCAGAGGAACCAAGAGCATTCCGGTGGAACCAAGAGTGTGCAGGAGGAACATAGAGTGTGCAGGAGGAGACAAGTGTGCAGGAGGAACCGCAAGTGTGCAGGAGGAACCGCAAGTGTGCAGGAGGAACACAGAGTGTGCTGGAGGAACCAAGAGTGTGCTGGAGGAACCAAGAGTATGCAGGAGGAACCAAGAATGAGCAGGAGGAACAAAGAGTGCGCAGGAGGAGACAGGAGTGTGCAGGAGGAACCAAGAGTGTGCAGGAGGAACCAAGAGTGTGCCAGAGGAACCAACAGTGTGCAGGAAGAACAATGAGTGTGCAGGAGGAATCAAGAGTGTGCCGGAGGAACCAAGAGAGTGCCGGAGGAACCAAGAGCGTTCCGGTGGAACCAAGAGTGTACCGGAGGAACCAAGAGTGTGCAAGAGGAACCAAGAGGGTGCAGGAGGAACCGCAAGTGTGCAGGATGAACAAAGAGTGTGCAGGAGGAACCAAGAGTGTGCTGGAGGAACAAAGATTGTGAAGGAGGAACAAAGAGTGTGCAGGAGGAACCAAGAGTGAGCAGGAGGAACAAAGAGTGAGCAGGAGGAGACGCTAGTGTGCAGGAGGAACAAACAGTGTGCAGAAGGAACAAACAGTGTGCAGGAGGAACCAAGAGTGTGCAGGAGGAACCAAGAGTGTTCCGGAGGAACCAACAGTGTGCAGGAGGAACAAAGAGTGTGCAGGAGGAACCAAGAGTGTGCCGGAGGAACCAGGAGTGTGCCGGAGGAACCAAGAGTGTGCCGGAGGAACCAGGAGTGTGCCGGAGGAACCAAGAGCGTTCTAGTGGATCCAAGAGTGTGCAGGAGGAACCGCAAGTGTGCAGGAGGGATAAAGAGTATGCAGGATGAACCGCAAGTGTGCAGGAGGGATAAAGAGTGTGCAGGATGAACCAGGAGTGTGCTGGAGGAACAAAGAGTGTGCAGTTGGAACCAAGAGTGTGTAGGAGGAACCAAGAGTGGGCCAGAGGAACCAAGACTGTGCAGGAGGAACCAAGAGGGTACAGGAGGAACCAAGAGGGTGCAGGAGGAACCAAGAGTGTGCTGGAGGAACAAAGAGTGTGCAGGAGGAACAAAGAGTGTGCAGGAGGAACCAAGAGTGTGCAGGAGGAACAAAGAGTGTGCAGAAGGAACCAAGAGTGTGCTGGAAGAACCAAGAGTGTGCAGGAGCAACAAAGAGTGTGCAGGTGGAACCTAGAGTGTGCCGGAGGAACAAACAGTGTGCAGGAGGAACCAAGAGTGTGCAGGAGGAATCAAGAGTGGGCCGGAGGAACCAAGAGTGTGCAGGAGGAACCAAGAGGGTGCAGGAGGAAGCAAGAGTGTGCAGGAGGAAGCAAGAGTGTGCAGGAGGAGACGCAAGTGTGCCGGAGGAACAAACAGTGTGCAGGAGGAACAAACAGTGTGCGGTAGGAACCAAGAGTGTGCAGGAGGAACCAAGAGTGTGGCGGTGGAACAAAGAGTGTGCAGGAGGAACCAAGAGTGGGCCGGAGGAACCAAGAGTGGGCCGGAGGAACCAAGAGTGGGCACGAGGAACCAAGAGGGTACAGGAGGAACCAAGAGGGTACAGGAGGAACCAAGAGGGTGCAGGAGGAAGCAAGAGTGCGCAGGAGGAACAAAGAGTGTGCAGGAGGAACCTAGAGTGCGCAGGACGAGATGCAAGTGTGCAGGAGGAACTAAGATTGTGCCGGAGAAACCAAGAGTGTGTCGGAGGAACCAAGAGTGTGCAGGAGGAACCAAGAGTGAGCAGGAGGAACTAAGATTGTGCCGGAGAAACCAAGAGTGTGCAGGAGGAACCAAGAGTGCACAGGAGGAGACGCAAGTGTGCAGGAGGAACAAAGAGTGCGCAGGAGGAGACGCAAGTGTGCAGGAGGAACAAAGAGTGTGCAGGAGGAACAAAGAATGTGCAGGAGGAACAAAGAGTGTGCAGGAGGAACAAAGAGTGTGCAGGAGGAACAAAGAGAGTGCAGGAGGAACCAAGAGTGTGCAGGAGGAACCAAGAGTGTGCAGGAGGAACCAAGAGTGAGCAGGAGGAACCAAGAGAGGGCCGGAGGAACCAAGAGTGTGCAGGAGGAACCAAGAGGGTACAGGCGGAACCAAGAGGGTGCAGGAGGAACAAAGAGTGCACAGGAGGAGACGCAAGTGTGCAGGAGGAACAAAGAGTGCGCAGGAGGAGACGCAAGTGTGCAGGAGGAACAAAGAGTGTGCAGGAGGAACAAAGAATGGGCAGGAGGAACAAAGAGTGTGCAGGAGGAACAAAGAGTGTGCAGGAGGAACAAAGAGAGTGCAGGAGGAACCAAGAGTGTTCAGGAGGAACCAAGAGTGTGCAGGAGGAACCAAGAGTGTGCCGGTGGAACCAAGAGTGTGCAGGAGGAACCAAGAGTGTGCAGGAGGAACCAAGAGAGGGCCGGAGGAACCAAGAGTGTGCAGGAGGAACCAAGAGGGTACAGGCGGAACCAAGAGGGTGCAGGAGGAACATAGAGTGTGCAGGAGGAACCAAGAGTGTGCAGGAGGAACCAAGAGTGAGCAGGAGGAACCAAGAGTGTGCAGGAGGAACCAAGAGTGAGCAGGAGGAACCAAGAGTGTGCAGGAGGAACCAAGAGTGAGCAGGAGGAACCAAGAGTTAGCAGGAGGAACCAAGAGTGTGCAGGAGGAACCAAGAGTGGGCCGGAGGAACCAAGAGGGTAAAGGAGGAACCAAGAGGGTGCAGAAGGAACCAATAGTGTACAGGAGGAACAAAGAGTGTGCAGGAGGAACCTAGAGTGTGCCGGAGGAGACAGAAGTGTGCCGGAGGAGACAGAAGTGTGCAGGTGGAACCAAGAGTGTGCTGAAAGGAACAAAGAGTGTGCAGGAGGAACAAAGAGTGTGCAGGAGGAACAAAGAGTGTGCAGGAGGAACCAAGAGTGTGCAGGAGGAACCAAGAGTGTTCAGGAGGAACAAAGAGTGTGCCGGAGGAACAAACAGTGTGCAGGAGGAAAAAACAGTGTGCAGGAGGAAAAAACAGTGTGCAGGAGGAACCTAGAGTGTGCCGGAGGAGACAGAAGTGTGCAGGTGGAACCAAGAGTGTGCTGAAAGGAACAAAGAGTGTGCAGGAGGAACAAAGAGTGTGCAGGAGGAACCAAGAGTGTGCAGGAGGAACTAAGAGTGTGCCGGAGGAACCAAGAGTGTGCAGGAGGAACCAAGAGTGTGTAGGAGGAACAAAGAGTGTGCCGGAGGAACAAACAGTGTGCAGGAGGAAAAAACAGTGTGCAGGAGGAACCAAGAGTGTGCAGGAGGAACAAAGAGTGTCCAAGAGGAACCAAGAGTGTGCAGGAGGAACCAAGAGTGTGCAGGAGGAACCAAGAGTGGGCCGGAGGAAAGAAGAGTGTGCAGGAGGAACCAAGAGGGTACAGGAGAAACCAAGAGGGTGCAGGAGGAAGGAAGAGTGTGCAGGAGGAACAAAGAGTGTGCAGGAGGAACAAAGGAGTGTGCAGGAGGAACAAAGAGTGTGCAGGAGGAACCAAGAGTGTGCAGGTGGATCCAAGAGTGTGCAGAAGGAGACGCAAGTGTGCAGGAGGAACCAAGAGTGTGCAGGAGGAACAAACAGTGTTCAGGAGGAACCAAGAGTGTGCATGTGGATCCAAGAGTGTGCAGAAGGAACCAAGAGTGTGCAGGAGGAACCAAGAGTGTGCAGGAGGAACCAAGAGTGTGCAGGAGGAAGCAAGAGTGTGCAGGAGGAGATGCAAGTGTGCAGGAGGAACCAAGAGTGAGCAGGAGGAACCAAGAGTGTGAAGGAGGAACAAACAGTGTGCAGGAGGAACAAACCGTGTGCAAGAGGAACCTAGAGTGTGCCAGAGGAACAAAGAGTGTGCAGGAG
>BLSH010397040.1:26163-37158 GCA_018402905.1 Glandirana rugosa
GTTCAAAACAGATTTATATGGTGGGATGAGCCCTTCCCCACTTCAATGCCAGAAATGAGGGGATGGGTTCTGATCGTTTCAGCGAGGGGCTCAATAAGGAGATTAAAGATAGAGGGCGATAGGGGGCAGCCCTGTCGGGTTCCATTTGTAATTTTAAAATTTTTGGATAGGGCATTGGATGTAAACACCTGGGCGTTAGGAGAGGAGTACAAGGCAAGGACAGGCGACAGAATGTGGCCTTGGAGACCGTATCTCATCAGAACTTGCCTCATATAACCCCAGTGTATCCTGTCGAACGCCTTCTCCGCGTCCAAAGACAGGAGCAGAGAAGGCGTCCGACAGGCCCGCATGTGCTGGGTAACGCCTATAACCCTTCTGGTAGCGTCTGACAGTTGTCTACCTGCAGTAAAACTGGATTAGTCCGGGTTAATAATTGTGGGCATGATGGGTATGAATCTGTGTGCTAAGATTTTTGCGTATAATTTAACGTCTGAGTTGAGTAACGAAATCGGTCTATAGTTTGAGGGGGTCGCAGGGTCCTTACCGGGTTTGGGGATGGTGACGATGTAAGCTTTCAGCATCTCTGCGGGAAATGATTCTGTTTCAATAGCTTGCGAAAAGGTATCAGCCAGTTTGGGGGCCAAGATGTCCCGAAACGTCCTATAGTATTCATTTGGTAGCCCATCTGGGCCAGGAGACTTTCCCTGTGGCAATGATGGGATCGCTTTTAGAATTTCTAAAGGGGTTATAGGGGCATTTAATTCCTTTAGTTGGGCATCTGATAACGTGGGAAGTTTAACAAAGTCTAGGAATTTACGTATGAGCTCATCGGAGGGTTGTTTGGTGTCATGGTCATCTTTGAGGTTGTAAAGGGAGGAGTAATAGTCTGCAAAGGTGTCAGCTATTTTATCAGGGTCCAATAGTTTGGAGTTATCTGTTGGTCTAACTAGGTAGGGGATTCTAGATTTGGCGTTTTTGTTTTTCAGTCTGGTGGCCAGTTGTTTACCCGCACGGTTGCCAGAGGAGTAATGGGAGAGTTTAAGTTTGTCTATATGTTTACTATACCTCTCCAAGAGCATATTTCTGAGGTCCATTCGTAGTTTCGTCAGTTTATTGGCTAGGGTTGTTGAGGGATGGGTCTTATTCTGTGTTTCTGCGATTTTGATTTCCGTTAGTATAGTGTCTAATTTGTGTTCCCTTTTTTTTTCTCTTTGGCACTAATCTGAAGAAAAATCCCTCTCATAAAGGCCTTATGGGCACACCAAAGCACACTTGGACTAGTTACTGAACTTTCATTGTTTACAAAGAATTCTTTAAGGTGGGATAATATCATATTTACATTATCAGGTGCCTGGAGCAGGCGCGAGTTGGCTCGCCACACTATGGGGCGAGTTGGGGTGTGTCCCTCCGCCATTGTTACTGACACTGGGGCATGGTCTGACCAGGTTATATCATAGATGGAAGACACCTTTGATAAAACATTCCTGTCAACAATCACCATATCAATACGCGAGTATGTATTGTGCCTGGAGGAGTGATGTGTGTAGTCTCTTACACCTGGATGCTGACACCTCCAAACATCATACACCTCTTCATAATGTAGTAGATTCTGCAACGAGGGAGGAGGATGGGACAATGTAGCAGAGGAGTCTATGTGGTAGTCATTTGTAATGTTATAGTCTCCACATATAATTAAGCCTCTTTCTTTGCTTTTGTTGATTTTCTTGAATAGTCTTTTCAGGAATCTCAATTGATGTGAGTTTGGAGTGTATAGGTTAACTATAGTGAGGAGGGTATTGTTGAAGGAACCAATAAGTATAAGATATCTGCCATTCTGATCCGTAATGATTTCTTTCATTTGAAAAGAGACAGTATCTCTGACTGCGACAAGGACTCCAGCCTGTTTCTTCGGTGCTGAGGCGTAAAAGGTATGTGGGAAGTTGTGGTGTGTCCACTTGGGTGGGTTTATGGTAGAGAGGTGAGTTTCTTGGATGCACAACACGTCCGCGTGTAGCTGGATGGTTTAGTCCATTAACATTAAGGGAGAGCACTTTAAGCGCCATGGGGGATTATAAGAATGCGAATGGTGTGGTGGGTTCCATCAAGGTATTTGCTTACCTCTACACTCCCGAGCCAGAGTGAAGATTTGTGTGGCATCTCCTGGGCTGAGGAATTGGGGATCCAGTCGGTCCAATTTATGTGGTGGTTGTCAGATAACACTGGTGAACACTGATAGTAGAAAAGGGAAGATAAAGTTAAACATTTTGTGCAACAGGCACATAAAAATGTAGGAACCATCCTGTTCCTGTAGGCAGATTTCTGCGCAGCAATGTAAAGGGGGGTATATGTGGAGTTGCATGTCCACAGCACTGAACTTTAAGATTGTTAGTGTTGCGATTTATTCCCGGAGGGTTGAGAGTGATGTTTCTTGCTTGATTTTTTACGTGCCACCAAGTGCCATTCTTCCTGAAGGTATGATGTGGGTTTAGGCTGTGTTTCTGTGTCTGATCCTCCTGTCCCATTTACGCAAAAGGGCTAAGCCTTCGTCTAAAGATGAAATTGTAGTGGTCTCACCATCTTTGGTGATGGTTAGTTTAGAGGGATACCCCCATCTGTATACGATGTTGTGGTTCCTTAGTGCTTTCGTGACGGATATCAGTGCTTTGCGTTTCTGCATCGTATATTGCGAGAGGTCAGCGTACAGTTGAAGGTTTGAGTATTGTTCCTCAGGGCATGCGTTTTTACGGAAGGCTAGCAAGAATTTTTCTTTAACGTGGTAAAAATGTACTCGCATGAGTACATCCCTTGGTATATTATCCGGTAGGTGGGAGGGTTTAGGTAGGCGATGAATTCTGTCAATAATGAATTCTGCCTGTGATGATTCAGGGAGATAGTGGTGCATCATTTCTCTGATGTAGTGTGTAAGTTGGTTAGGTAAGATAGCTTCTGGGAGGCCTCTAATCTTAACATTATTCCTTTGTGACCTGTCCTCAAGGTCAGCGACCTTTGCCCTCAGCCAAGCTACCTCATCAGATTGTTCGTTGTGGGAGTCAACCAGGGAGTTGTATGAGGTCGCATATTCCCCCATTTTCTTCTCAATATGATCTACCCTACCTCCCATCTCCTGTATTTCTCCCTTGAAGCCCCGCATGCACTCCATCATGTCGGCATGTAGTGACCCTCGCAGAGAGACTAGCATGTCTTTGAGGGTCATGTCTGATACAGGTCGATTGGATGTAGGGAAAGTATCAATAGTCTCTGCGAATTCTCTGGTGTCATCCAAGGATATCTGGTTAGGAGTTAAGTCACATAGGGTATTTTCATCTGATAGCCGGGGTTTGGACTTCACTGGACTGCGGGAGGTTGGGGTAGATATTGCTGGAGAGTTGTGGGTTTTCTCTCCCTGGGAGACAGGACTTGGAGATCCTGTGGCAGAGGAGGATGAGGCTGGGGGACTATTGTTTTTAGTATCGGAGAGGGGACTTTTGTTGGTTGGGGAGAAAAAGTCATTCAGCTTTTTCGGATGAGAGGAGTCCTTCCTTTTGCGAGTCATGTTGGTGAGGAGCTCGATGGGGGATGAAGATGATGTGGTGGGCACTTATGACAGTGAAATGATCCGGGTGGATGGTAGTTCAGTGCTGTGTATGGTGATCATCACATGGGCATGGTTGATAGTGATGTGAGTGTACTCATAGTGGAATGGCAGTCATAGGGACCCGCACTGGGTTTATGCAATATGTCTCTATTCCAGTTACTGAGGATAAGAGCTGGTTGTGCAGTAGAAGCGGCTCGGGTGTAGCAAGATGGCCGCCGAGCGTTTTCGTGTAGGCCGCAAAAGAGTAGCGGGCTCACCCAGGGTCCCCAGTCACCAAGTTTCTTGGTGTTATCAGCGGGTGTTATAAGGCCAGTCAGTCTGTGTCGGTGGATCCTGGGGTTATGTGGGATATCCCATTCCGACCACGTGTAGGGGGATCTCTGGGAGCTGCCCTGGTAAGATTCTTGGTCTGTGCCTTCCTCGCTGGTTATGGCGGTTAGGGATGAGGAGGATAGTGGACTTGTGTGATGGGGTGTGGTGTCTCACCCAGTTCCCTGCTTACCAGGTCTTGCAGCTCTGTGGTCTGGTGCCGGTTCTTTCCCCAGCGCGGGACGAAATGCCGGCAAACTTCTGCTTTTAACCACGGAGCCGGCTCAGCGTGGGTCCGGAGTGCTGCTGGCGATGCAGGCAGGGTATACCTCTCTCCTTGATGGGTATTCGGGTGGAATGTTTCGTTGGGTCGGAGAAAAGAACAGGAGAGCTCCGGAGCTCTCACAGAACGCGTCCTTCTTCTCTGCCGTCAGGCCATGCCCCCCCATTATTGCACGTTTAACGCCATATAGTTCTGTGCATTACTGCACGTTTAAGGTCATATTGTTCTGTGCATTACTGCAAGTTTAATGCCGTATATTTCATTGCGTTACTGCAAGTTTAACGCCATATACAGTATCTCACAAAAGTGAGTACACCCCTCACATTTTTGTAAATATTTTATTATATCTTTTCATGTGACTACACTGAAGAAATTACACTTTACAATGTAAAGCAGTGAGTGTACAGATTGTATAACAGTGTAAATTTGCTGTCCCCTCAAAATAACTCAACACACTGCCCTTAATGTCTAAACCACTGGCAACAAAAGTGAGTACACCTCTAAGTTAAAATGTCCAAATTGAGCACAATTAGCCATTTTCCCTCCCCGGTGTCATGTGACTCGCTAGTGTTACAAGGTTGCATGTGTGAATGGGGAGCAGGTGTGTTAAATTTGGTGTTATCGCTCTCACTCTCTCATATTGGTCACTGGATGTTCAACATGGCACCTCATGGCAAAGAACTCTTAGAGGATCTGAAATAATTGTTGCTCTACATAAAGATGGCATAGGCTATAAGAAGATTGCCAGGACCCTGAAACTGAGCTGCAGCACAGTGGCCAAGACCATACAGAGGTTTAACAGGACAGGTTCCACTAAGAACAGGCCTTGCCATGGTCGACCAAACAAGTTGAGTGCACATGCTCAGTGTCATATCCAGAGGTTGTCTTTGGAAAATAGACGTATTAGTGCTGTCAGCATTGCTGCAGAGGTTGAAGGGGTGGGGGGGTCATCCTGTCAGTGCTCAGACCATACGCCACACACTGCATCAAATTGGTCTGCATGGCTGTCGTCCCAGAAGGAAGCCTTTTCTAAAGATGATGCACAAGAAAGCCAGAAAACAGTTTTCTGAAGACAAGCAGGCTAAGGACATGGATTAATGGAACCATGTCCTGTGGTCTGCTGAGACCAAGATAAACTTATTTGGTTCAGATGGTGTCAAGCGTGTGTGGCGGCAACCAGGTGAGGAGTACAAAGACAAGTGTGTCTTGCCTACAGTCAAGCATGGTGGTGGGAGTGTCATGGTCTGGGGCTGCATGAATGCTGCCGGCACTGGGGAGCTACAGTTCATTGAGGGAACCATGCCAACATGTACTGTGACATACTTAAGCAGAGCATGATCCCCTCCCTTCAGGGCAGTATTCCAGCATGACAACGACCCCAAACACACCTCAAAGACGACCACTGCCTTGCCAAAGAAGCTGAGGGTAAAGGTGATGGATTGGCCAAGCATGTCTCCAGACCTAAACCCTATTCAGCATCTGTGGGGCATCTTCAGACAGAAGTTGGAGGAGTGCAAGGCCTCTAACATCCACCAGCTCCGTGATGTCGTCAATAGGGTTAAGGCAGTGCTGGAAAATAATCCTGGCTACACAAAATATTGACACGTTGGGGCCTAATTTGGACATTTTCACTTAGGGGTGTACTCACTTTTGTTGCCAGCGGTTTAGACGTTAATGGCTGTGTGTTGGGTTATTTTGAGGAGACAGCAAATTTACACTGTTATATAAGCTGTACACTCACTGCTTTACATTGTAGCAAAGTGCCATTTCTTCAGTGTTGTCACATGAAAAGATATATTAAAATATTTACAAAAAATGTGAGGGGTGTACTCACTTTTGTGAGATACTGTAGTTCTGTGCGTTACTGCAAGTTTAACCCCTTATATTTAATTGCGTTACTGCAAGTTTAACGCCATATAGTTCTGTGCGTTACTACAAGTTTAACACCATATAGTTCCGCACGTTAGTGCAAGTTTAACGGCATATACTGTAGTTCTGTGTGTTACTGCAAGTTTAGTCCTGTATATCTCATTGCATTACTGCAAGTTTAACGCCATATAGTTCTGTGCATTACTGCAAGTTTAATGCCATACGATCTGTGCGTTACTGCAAGTTTAACGGCATATAGTTCTGTGGGTTACAGCAAGTTTAAGGCCGTATTTTTCATTGAGTTACTGCAAGTTTAAAACCATATAGTTCTGTGCGTTACTACAAGTTTAGCACCCTATAGTTCTGTGCATTACTGCAAGTTTAATGCCATATAGTTCTGTGCGTCACTGCAAGTTTAACGCCATATAGTACTGTGTGTTACAGCAAGTTTAACGCCGTATTATTCATTGCGTTTCTACAAGTTCAACACTGTATATTTCATTGCATTACTGCAAGTTTAACGCCATATAGTTCTGTGTATTACTGCAAGTTTAACACCGTATATATCATTGTGTTACTGCAAGTTTAACGCCAAATAGCTCTGTGCATTACTGCAAGTTTAACGACATATAGTTCTGTGTGTTACTGAAAGTTTAACGCGGTATATTTCATAGCGTTACTGCAAGTTTAACGCCATATATTCATGTGCATTACTGCAAGTTTAACGCTGTATATTTCATTGCGATACTGCAAGTTTAATGCCATATATTTCTGTGCATTACTGCAAGTTTAATGCCATATAATTCATTGTGTTACTGCACATTTAACACCATATATTTCTGTGCTAACACAAACTGTGAAAGTGAGATTAGATAAGGTCTCTATAGAGTAGGGTCCATATAAATGAACCCTATGGGTAAAGGTCCATGCAAACTGCATAAATACAAATTATCACCTGTGAAGTGATATACATGAATGATACAAATTAAACAGGTAAGTGAAAGTTCATAAAAATATAAAGTGCTCAGATGTAAACAACTGTTTGAAATGGCAATAGCAGTTTGAGGTCCTCACCCAGTGTTTCACACACAAAAATCCATTAAAAACTGAAATAAACAGGTAAATAAAGTCCATACACATATAAAGTGCTCAGATGTAAACAGTTGTTGGAGGTAGTAATAGTGATTTCAGGTTATCACCCAGTGCTTCACACACATCACATCTAAGTGCCTCCACCTTATAATATATCTGCTTACCAGAGGCAAGCTGGATAGGAGCTTGTGACTTAACCCCGGCAGGGTCCCACCAGGGGAAAAGCTTGTAAAGGTAGTCACTAATGTCCTCCAGTCATAGATGGGTGATCGTCCTGGGGACTCCAGAGTTTTCTCCCACAATGTTGCCAAGAAAGAAAGCTCACAATGGCATAATATTGTTAAGCTAATTTATTAGATAAAAAAGTATTGCACTTACATATAGAGTATAAACAAGCATAAATAGCTGGCCAGCTAAACGGATCACTATGCAACAGACAGCGGTGATGTCAGCACGCCTTTCACCAGGCACGGCGTTTCGTCATAGTAGACTCCGCTCTAACCTCGTTCTGGGCTCATTATCATCAGTCATCCGGCACTATCTTAAGTGTGGGCAAACATGCCCAAACTGAAAATCATGTGCCAAGAGCATTATACAGTACTTCTGATGGAATGACCGATCCACGGGCACCGTTTTAGGTATACAAAGTGTCAGAACCCAAAATGAGGTGCCCAAAACAATGTATACAAAAACACTAATCGATCTTCAGGACAGTGTCATCCGTGCTCCAGCACCATCTTAGGTGAGGGCAAATGCCAGAACCCATAGAGATGAGCCAAGATCACTTCCAATATTATCACTCGTCCTCCTGCACCAACTTGGGTACAGGAAAAACTGCCAAAAGACAAGTTAATGTACCGAGAACTCACCTACAAACCCTATGTGGGACTACCGCACAAAAAGGATGAATTAAAATATATAGACTCAAAAAAAGGGGAAAAGACAACAGCACCTGGTATTCCCAGGCAGTCTCCCATCCAGACTCGACGCTGCTTAGCTTCTGAGATTGGACGAGATTGGGCACCTTCAGGGTGATGTGGCAGTAGGCAAACTAAAATATATATACTATTACATCACAAAAAAGTGATTATGTAAACTTGGTAATCTAGTGAACACTCAGTCAGTGTGCAACCAAGAAGAGCACTCTCACAGGGAGCCAAATGATCAGCACCACCAGACAATATTTTAATAACCATATGGGACATAAACTTAGTAATTTGGTGGACACTCATTCAGTGTGCAACTAAAAAAACCGCCCTCACAGGGCGCCACATGATCTGCGCCACCAGACTAATCTAATAGCCATATATGGGATATAAACCAAAAAAATCCTATGGTTATAAATAATAAAGTTAAAAAAACCATCAATAAAGTGTCTAATGGTGTTGACACAAATAAATTAAAAAAAAAAAAAATATATATATATATATATATATACATATAAAATATGGTCAAAATCAAATAGTTCTTGGGGAGAAAAAAATATATATTAGACCCCAAAGCATAACAGGATTTAAATTTGCCCTAATTTAGGGTAGAAATAGATGCAAATCCATCTAAAGTGCATATTATAGGTGCATACTACAGAAAATAGAAAGGACCTCACACAATGAGCCAAGATCAAGTTTAACAAACAGTTCACTTGTGTACTCAGGAATTATCTATGAAGGTGTTAACATCAACCTCAATGTTCAATCCATATGGAACATAGGTTCTAAGCCGATAAATCCATGACATTTCTAACTGGGATATCCCCCTAATCAGCGAACCCTCTCTCCAGTGTGGTTGAAAGGTATCAATACCTAAAAATAGTGTATTGGAGAGGTCTCTATTTTGGAAAAGTCTATAATGTTGGGATACCCCTATAATA
Organism: Glandirana rugosa; assembly: GCA_018402905.1. NCBI lineage: Eukaryota > Metazoa > Chordata > Amphibia > Anura > Ranidae > Glandirana > Glandirana rugosa. The sequence goes on from BLSH010397040.1 coordinate 35,182, forward strand.
GTAGGGATGATCATTAGGATAGACCGCCTTTTGGTGATAATAGAAGTGTAGTGGTATTATAATGTAGAGGTTCATAACAATTTTTACCCTCTCAGAGATCTTAATGGTCCAGAATATAGACAGATGAGCCCAATGGCACCTAGGGGCTCTAACATCAATCAGGCCCCTCAGAGCATAATGTCCATGGGGTCCTCAGAGACCGAGCATCTGAAAGGTGATACTCCCAAGGGACAGACTTGGGGTTTTTTTTCGACCCACTCAGGGCGTAAAAAGGCCAGCAGACCAAGGAGGGGTACAAGGGGTGGGAAGCGCATTCGACTTAAAAAGGCTAAAGACCTAGTTGGAGAGGATATCTTTGATTTGAGTTCTAAGGTCCTGACTAAATCTGAAAAGACCATTCTTGACAAAGGACTCAAATTTGTGCCTCCTAGGAACCTCAACAAATTTGAGACGTACATTGATGTGCACAAATTTGTGCATAAACTCAATATTAAAAGATACCTCCTCACAAACCCTGTCAAAGAGAATCGGACAGTTTCTACTAATATAGTTCATTCTGGTCTGACATTAGCGTGGTATTATACACTTTTTTATATATATTTATGTGCGTTACTGCAAGAGCAGTAGAGAGCAGTCACCCTATTCTATCACATTGTGACCCCGGCCCACTTCCCACAGCTCAGCTGTCTGGGCCTTTTTAAGTACATGTGCAGCTGATCGCACTGTTGCTGTTTGCAAATTTTGTCTCAAGCACATCAAGCGTGGCAAAAACACCAGCCATCTGGGTACCACATGGTTGACAAGGCAACCTCCCACCACCACTAGACCCAAGCATCTAAAAGCCATACAAAAGGGGCACAAATCTGTCCCTCCTCCTTCTTACTCACCTCAGTCTGCCCCTGCTGTGCCTCATGACCTCTCAGCAGCCTCCACTGACAGGGATGATGGTATATGACAGGGTGCCCCAGGTCCTAGCAGCACATTTGCCAGCAGCACACCACCAGCTTTAGACTATAGCCTGAAAATTTTTCTGCCCCATCTGCTGTAGCGGGAAAAAAATACAGTCACTGCCACCCACATGCCCAGTGTCTAAATGTAAGCTTGTCAAAACAGCTGGCTCTCCAACTTCTGCCTTTCTGTCTGGTGGATTCTACCCCCTTCTGTGAATTTGCAGAATGTGCTGTACCACAATGGCAGATTCCCAGTCATTATTTCTTTTCATGAAAGGTCATTCCAGCTCTCTACCAATCCATGGAAGGCACTGTTGTGGCATCGTTGGGCAAGGCAGTCAGCCGCAAAGTCCATGTTATTGCTGACATGTGGTCCAGCAAGCATTGGCAGGGACGATATAGTTAGTTCACAGCACACTGGGCAACTCAAAAAGATGCAGGACAGGGCTCAGTGCTGTAGCTTGTTTTACCCCCACGTCTCCATACAGCTGGTGATGATGCAAGAGTTGTCAGCTCTACCCCCTCCTCCTCACCCTCCTCTGCTGAATTGTCCTATGAACCTCAAGTACTCCCTAATAGAGTTGAGCGAACCTCTGGAAGTTCGGGTTCTGCTGGTCCGTCCGAACTTCGGGACAAAGTCCGGGTCCGGGTCCGGACGGAACCCGAACGATCGCACGGACAACGAACCCCATTGAGATCAATGGGGACCCGAACTTTTATGCACAAAAATGGCTGTAACAAAGTCCTGGAAAGCCCTAGAGGGCTGCAAAAGGAAGTAAAATGGGGGTAAGGGTAGGGCAAGTGCCCTACAAAAAATGGGGACAGGGAAATAACTGTAAATATTTTTAAAAAAATAAAAACATAAAAAAAGCAAAAATGGAGGTGAATGTGGATCATCTTCAAACTGTGTCTGAAAAGTATTAATTAACGGTAGAAGCCATATAACTGTTCTAAAATCATCTTCAAACTAGGGCAAGTGCCCTACAAATAAATGGGGATAGGGAAAATAAATTAAAATCAAGTAAAA
>BLSH010397040.1:89439-102667 GCA_018402905.1 Glandirana rugosa
GGGTCTCAAAGACCAGGTGACTTTGGGGAGAGGTAGACATAAATTACCCGTCCTTTTCTCGTCTCGACTCGAGATAGGACCTAGAGTCTCCCTCTTTTGACTCACTCGAGACGCACTATTAAACCTGAGTTTCTAGTTCCAAATGTGACACGAATACAAAACACCCACATCCCCTGTAGGGGTGTGACATATCTCTCCATGGGCTAACAAATCAAATCGCGGCTTGCCACTCCAAAACAAAAGACAGAACAATACACAAAACTAGAACGTTTTGACAATATTATTCGCATTGTTCGGTGGTCGCATGTTGTGCTGCAGCGGCCTCTGTGACTGTGACTTCCCGCTGGGCTGCATTGGCTTGTAGCAGGGCCTTCAATATTTTTTCCATCTTTGAAAGTAGCCTCGTTGAACTTAGTTCATGGGGATCACTTTTCAGAGGGAAAGATTCAGCATGGAGGTCAGTTTCTTTAAAATCTGGTGGCTTGTTACGCTTATTATAACAGTTTTGCAAGATCAAAACACATAACAAGACAGAAAACAAAACCTCACCGTTCGGCGCTAAACTAAACAATCGGGTACCTCTCTATACAGTGTGGGGATGTCCCCTACACCCACAAAACATAAGCACAGTGTAAACCTTGATCTTTGAGTCCAAATTATCACGCAGAGCTCACTCAGTTTTCTCCCTCTGAGATCCAGGATAGAGCTCAGCTCTGCTCTTTTCCTGCCCATTAAATACAGATGGAGAGGGGTTTCAGTGGACCAGAAACTCTGGGCCGGAACCAGCTCTGCCACAGTGGCTGGCAAAACCTAGGTCAGACTCTCACTAGTCGGCTCAAAGTGATCGCATGCGATATCGCCCATCCATTATGGCACCTCGTATAATGTCACATATCCCCCCCTCTGCTTAAGCCCCTGGGGCAGAGCAACTGTCCTGACCATGCAGCGGGCCCGGGAAAGACCATCTGCATTATTTTCGAGCCTTCTGGCCCGGTGTTCCACTGGGAACTTAAACAGCTGTAGGGCTAGGAACCACCTAGTCACCCGGCTATTTTTCTCCCGGTTCTTACACATCCACTTAAGGGAGGCATGATCAGTGACTAGCCTGAATGACCTTCCCAGCAGGTAGTATTTGAGGGCCTCTAAGGCCCACTTGATAGCCAGGCACTTCTTCTCCAGAATGGCATAATTCCTTTCATGCCTATTAAGCTTCCTGATTAAGTGGACGACTGGGTGCTCCTCACCGTCTCTGATCTGGGACAGAACAACACCTATTCCCACCTCAGAAGCGTCGGTTTGAACCACAAACTCCTTTGTGAAGTCTGGAGTCATGAGCGCTGGCTGTACACAAAGGCATCGGGATTCCCTTTAACTATTCCTGACCCTCTACCCTTCTTCAGATCGGTCAGATTGACAGCAATGGTGGCAAAGTTGGGGATGAAGCGTCGGTAGTATCCTGTAATCCCCAGGAAGGCCCAAACCTGTTTCTTGTTCACCAGTTGGGGCCACTTTTGAATGGCCTCGATCTTATTGGTCTGGGGCTTGATCAGACCCCAACCAATAACATACCCAAGTTATTTGGCCTCCTCCAGACCTATGGCACACTTTTTCGGGTTGGCTGTTAAACCTGCTACCCTCAGCGAATCTACCACTGCCTGCACCCGGGGCAGATGTGATTCCCAATCTGGGCTGTGGATGAGGACATCATCCAGACAGGCCGCTTTATAGGGCCGATGCGGCCCCAAAGTTTGTCCATCATCCTCTGGAAGGATGCAGGGGCCCTATGCAGACCAAGCGGCATTTGCTTATATTGGAAGGATCCCTTGGGGGTAGAGAAGGCTGTTTTTCCTTTGCTGATGCCGTTAGGGGGATCTGCCAGTATCCCTTAGTTAGGTCCAGGGTTGTTATGTACTGGGCACCTTCCAACCTATCCACAAGTTTGTCAACCCGCGGCATCGGGTATGCGTCAAACTTAGACACGTCATTCAGCTTCCTGAAATCGTTACAGAACCTGATAGTGCCATCAGGCTTTGGTACCAGTACTATAGGGCTCGACCAGGCTCTGTGGGACTCCTCTATCACGTCTAAATTGAACATGGTTTTTATTTTTTCTTGCCACTGCCTCTCATCTAGCCTCATGTATTCGGTAGGGTTTTACATTTACACGGGCCCCTGGTTCCGTGATTATGTCATGTTGTAGTACAGTGGTCAGTCCGGATAGGGAAGAGAAAAAGTCTCTATTTTTACCGATAAATTCTGTAACGTCGTTTTGTTGCGTCAGTGACAAGGACTCGGTTATGGGGACATCCAGGGTCAAGGGTAACCTGTCCTTTTGGGGAGTAGGCACTGCCAATAAACTCTCTCTGTCCTTCTATGGTTTTAGAACATGTACATGGTAAATCTGCTCCGGTTTCCTTTTCCCAGGCTAGTAGTTTACTTCCCCTACTCATTCCCTAATCTCAAAGGGGCCCTGCCACTTTGCTAGGAATTTACTTTCTACCATGGAGACTAGCACCAGCACTCTGCCTCCGGGGTTGAAAATCTGGGTTTTGGCACCCCGATTATAAACGCTTCTCTGGGCTTCCTGGGCTTGCTCAATATGCTTTCGTATAAGGGGCAGAACAGCTGTGATTCGATCCTACATCAAGGGGATGTGCTCTATGACGCTTCTATATGGGGTGGCCTCGCCTTCACATGTCTCTTTTGCGACATCTAGCAGCCCCCTGGGATGTCTAATATACAATAATTGAAATATACAAGAATTGAAAGGGGGAATACCCCCGTAGACACCTTTGGAACCTCTCGTATGGCAAACATGAGGTACAGCAGCAAAAAATCCATCCCAATTTCGCCCATCTTTATCCACCACCTTTTTTAGCATACCTTTTGAGGGTCTTGTTAAACCTATCCACCAGACCCTCAGTTTGGGGGTGGTAAACAGAGGTACGGAGATGGGAGATCTTGTACAATTCTCTGGTCACTCTGGGAATCAACAGGGTACCCTGATCCGTCAACATCTCTTTAGGGATCCCCACCCGACTAAACACCTGGACCAGCTCCTTGGCAATAGTCTTAGCGGAGGTGTTCCACAAGGGTATGGCCTCAGGATAGCGGGTCGCATAGTCCAGAATCACCAGGATGTGCTGGTGTCCCCGGGTATATTTTACTACTGGTCCCATGAGATCCATGCCAATTCGCTCAAATGGGACTACAAAAATGGGGTGACAGGGCCGTCATTTGACACTCAGGGCATGATTCACTGTATTTTTTGATGCCTGCATACAACCCAGGTCTGAAGAATCTCTGGGTTATTCTCTCCCTGGTTTTCTCCAAACCCAGATGTCCCCCATTACATGCCCATGGGCCAGATCCTGCGCAAGGGATTGGGAACAACTAGCTGTTCCACCTCATCCTCCTGTGATTCACCACCTGATACAACAAATTATTTTTAAGCGCCATGTGGGGAAAAGACACCCCCTAATTAGGATCCACAGGCTCCACATCCATCACCTTCACATTTTCTCTGGCTCTAAGGATAGTGACATCCCATAGTTGTTCTGTACAGAAGTGCTCTCTATGGACCTCTAAGTCAGGTACTACATTCGGTTCACTCTCAGCGTCAGGCTCTGAGACGTTGGGTCATTAGCCTCCCTCTGTGAGCTATCTTCCAGCTACTCTGGCTCCCCAGCCAGTACAGGAAAAGGAAGAGGGTCTCCTCCCCCTCGGTCCTGCCACCAGTCTCCCCCTTCCCTTTGGCAAAACGGGTCTGGCGAGAGGTCCCGTGCTTACACAGCAGGGGGAGCTCTATCCTCCAGACTCCTCGTTCCTTCCCATAACCTCCAAAAGTGGGGAAAATCCCTGCCCACTAGGTACCACCCCCACTGAATGAGTCACACTACCGCAAGGGGTGTAAATCTCAACCACTGCCGTCTGGTGGTCATGGGTGCCCCCATGGATGGAAATGACCCCACAGTGCTAGGGTGTAACCTTGCAGGCTTTACACAATTACTTTTTACCAATGTTACCACACTACCCACGTCAAGCAGTGCAGTGACTGATCTCCCACCAACAAAAATCACACACATTTTCTTCTCCATGCGACTTGAGCATGATGCTGTATATGCGACCTGTGCAAAAAGAGAAAGGCATCTATTCACATAAGCATAATCACATTGCATGGGTTCATCGTTCAGGGGGCAATTGGCGGCAATATGCCCAATGCATGGAATTAGTAGTACTGTATGTGTTTTATACCCAGTCCTCTCAAGGGTCCCCAAGACCTTCCTGGCTTCTTTGGACCTGTCTCCAGGTCTAGGAGCCCCCAGTCTCTAACCGTATCAGTCTTATCAAATTTCCCCATGCCCCTGAACCCTGCAACAGTTTTACTGGGTCCGCCGGACGATCTTTCACCTCTACATACATTGGAGTGGGGCGCAGATGGGCACAACAAATCCTCAGCAGCCGTATCTCTCCATGAGGTCCACCTTGCAGTTTTGGGGTCCCCACGGCTGACCCATTTCCTCAAAGCAGCAGGGAGCTCCCGCAGATAGTGGTCTATGACCACGCACTCCACAGTCTGGGGACCTGGCAAAGTCTCTGGCTGTAACCATTTCATGGTAAGGTGAACTAGGTCGAACATCTGTGAACAGGATGGCTTGTTGGTGCGGTAGGTCCACTGATTCACGCATTGGGCCCGGACTGCCATGGTGACCCCCAGGTGTGCGAGTATCTCTGCCTTTAGAGTCTCACAGTCCTGGGCCTTATCTGTTCAGATCAAAATAGCCTTTTTTGGGTTCGCCGGTTAAGAATGGTGCTAGAAGTCCCGCCCACTGTTCTTTTGGTCATCCTTCGCAAAGAGCGACTCTTTCAAAGGTCATGAGGTAAGCCTCCACGTCATCCGCAGGTGTCATCTTCTGCATGTGGTAAGAAGCGCATGCCAACTTTGGTTCCATTGTCACCGGAGGTGCGGGCCCCTTCTTTAATTCCAACATGGCCCCTGCAAATTGGTGACTCTCCTCTCGCTGAGCCTCAGCTACCAGTGTGAGCCGGAGGTTGGTTTCCTGCAGAGCCGCCTGTTGAGCTGCAGTGGCCTCTGCGACCTGGAGGTTAGTTTCCCGCTGAGCTGCATGTTGTGCTGCAGCGGCCTCTGTGACTGTGACTTCCCGCTGGGCTGCATTGGCTTGTAGCAGGGCCTTCAATATTTTCTCCATCTTTGAAAGTTGCCTCACTGAACTTCACCACGTGTGGGAGATTAGCTCATGGGGATCACTTTTCAGAGGGAAAGATTCAGCATGGAGGTCAGTTTCTTTAAAATCTGGTGGCTTGCTACGTTTATTATCACAGTTTTGCAAGATCAAAACACATAACAAGACAGAAAACAAAACCTCGCCGTCCGGCGCTAAACTAAACAATCGGGTTCCTCTCTATTCTGTGTGGGGCTGTCCACTACACCCACAAAACATAAGCACAGTGCAAACCTTGTTCTTTGAGTCCAAATTATCACACAGAGCTCACTCAGTTTTCTCCCTCTGAGATCCAGGATAGAGCTCAGCTCTGCCCTCTTCCTGCCCATTAAATGCAGGTGGAGAGGGGTTTGAGTGGATCAAAAATCCGGGCCAGAACCAGCTCTGCCATGGTGGCTTGAAAAACCAGGTCAGACTCTCACTAATGGCCTCAAAGTGATTGTATGCAAGGCGATAATATCGCTCCTTCACTATGGCGCCTCGCATAACATCACAATATATATAATCTGCATTCAGTGTAGACTATATAGTATATGATCCACTTCAGGCGGTGTATTAATATATATATATATATATATATATATATATATACATATATACACACAGCCTAATATATATACACATTGCCCTGATATATATACACATTGCCCTGATAAAGTATTCATACCCCTTAAATGTTCCACATTTTGTTATAACCAAAAATGTCAATGTATTTTATTGGGATTTTATGTGATAGATCAACACAAAGTGGCACATAATTGTGAAGTGGAATAAAAGTGATAAATGGTTTTCATTTTTTTTTACAAATAAATATCTGAAAAAGTGTGGTATGCATTTGTATTCAGCCCCATAGAATCACCTTTCGCTGCAATTACAGCTGCAAGTCTTTTTGGGGATGTCTCTACCAGCTTTGCACATCTAGAGAGTGAAATGCCCACTCTTCTTTGCAAAATAACTCAAGCTCTGTCAGATTAGATGGAGAACGCCTGTGAACAGCAATTTTCAAGTCTTGCCACAGATTGTAAATTGGATTTAGGTCTGGACTTTGACTGGACCATTCTAACACATGAATATGCTTTGATCTAAACCATTCCAATGTAGCTCTGGCTGTATGCTTAGGGTCGTTGTCCTGCTGGAAGGGGAACCTCCACCCCAGTCTCAAGTCTTTTGTCGACTGTAACAGGTTTTCTTCTAAGATTGGCCTGTATTTGGCTCCATCCATCTTCCATCAACTCTGACCAGCTTTCCTGTCCCTGCTGAAGAAAAGCATCCCCATAACATGATGCTGCCACCAACATGTTTCATGGTGGAGATGGTGTGTTCAGGGTGATGTGCAGTGTTTGTTTTCGACCACACTCAGCATTTTGCTTTTAGGCCAAAACGTTTAATTTTGGTTTCATCTGACTAGAGCACCTTCTTCCACATGTTTGATGTGTCCCCCACATCTCTTCTCACAAACTGCAAAAGGGACTTCTTATGGCTTTCTTTCAACAATGGCTTTCTTCTTGGCACTCTTCCATAAAGGCCAGATTTGTGGAGCGCACGACTAATAGTTGTCCTGTGGACAGATTCTCCCACCTGAGCTGTGGATCTCTGCAGCTCCTCCAGAGTTACCATGGCCCTCTTGCCTGATTCTCTGATTAATGCTCTCCTTGCCTGGCCTGTCACTTTAGATGGACGGCCATGTCTTGGTAGGTTTGCAGGTATGCCATACTCTTTCCAATTTCGGATGATGGATTGAACAGTGCTCTGTCAGATGTTCAAAGCTGGGGATTTTTTTTTAACTTATAGATTTTATTAACGTTTTGTCAAAAAACAAGATGTTGCATTGTATATTGAATCATGAAACAAACCATCAAGATGGTACAAGACATAGTGTTGTTATGCGAGTGTATACAGAACGTTGTTACATAAAATAGAGTATTCAGAACAGAGTTGAGATGCATAAATATACACAGAAATGTTTTGTGAGCAACATAGGGGAGTACAGGGCAATGGTGAGTAGGGTGTGGTCAAGGCACATGAGGAACCAACACCTATGTGAGAGGTAAAGCTTTAGGGTGCATAAGCCAAAGATCCCAGTTTTTCTGGAAAGCAGGGATTCAGAGATGGGCTTTTGCAAACATATATTCCATTAGACAATGGTTGTTTAAAATGGCTATGAGTTCAGTACAGGAGGGGAAGGGGTAGTAGAAAGAAATTCGCAGAACAGAAATAATGGTCCGAAGAACAACACATGCGTTACAGAGCACATACGGTATAGTTAGGCACATCAATGTTAATTGTACAAATATAATGGCTAGTAAAGCAACTAATATATTAGTTAAAGAGCAGCTGGTTGGATATCAAATAACAAGTATTAGGACATGTAGACCATCAATCTAGCGTATCAGTAGAGAATCCTTTCCCCAGTGCCATTGTTTCTCTGACTCCCACAAATTTCTAGGCAACAGTGCATGTGAGAGAGGATGAGCACCAAGGCTCCCACACCCTATTATATTTAGTCGGGCATCCCCTATGTTCAAATATTACCTTCTCAAATGGAAGAACCTGGTTCACCATCTGAAGCCACTGCCGGATGGACGGAGGCCCAGATTGGTTCCACTTAAGTGCAATGGCCTTCGTGCCAAGAAAAGTGTTTCTCTTAATAAAATTCTAGTAGATTTAGGCCACTGCTCCTCATCTAAGATACCCAGGAGGCATATCTGTGGGGTACAAGGGACCGGGATCGAAAGGACCCGGGACAATATCTCAGTCATCCTTTTCCAGTAGAGTACAATAACCGGGCACAACCACATGACATGATTAAAGTCAGCCCTCTGGTGAGTACATCTAGTACATTCAGGTGTTGCAGTAAGGTGCATGGCATACAGTCTCACCGGCGACAAATAGGACTGATGTATCATATATAGTTGGACCATCCTATTATTTATCGGCAGCGATACATACAGATGCGAGGCGCACACCTCCTCCCAGTCATCTTTTGTGAGTTCCAGGACTAGTGCCCTCCATCTGTCTCGTACCGCCAGGGGCCGACTTATCACCAGTCGGTGCAGTAGATGGGAATAAACATCTGATATCAGCCCCACATGTGGATATTTTTAAGGGAGCATGCAATGAGTGGTACCATTGTTGGGGGGTATAGAGGCATTGGAATCTCTGTTACCAATATGTCATTGTTGGAGTCTTTGCGTGGTGCTCGGCATTAGTGAGGAGTTTATAAATATGAGATATTCCATACTGTCATTTGGAGGGTTGAACATAGGACTTCATTAAGTGTCCAAATAGGGTGGAACACGACCATTGTACTTTAGATAGTATGGAGCGTATCCTGAGGTATTTGAAGAAGTCTTTACATGCGATAGCCCATTTGGATTGTATTTGTTGGAAAGATAGGAGCATCGATCTTTTGTATAGGTTTCCAATATTTGTTATACCTGCAGTAATCCAGGGAGAGGGAGATGAGGGAGAGGGAGATGGGGGAGAGGGAGATGTCAGGCGTGGAGACCTGGGGGACTTCCAGGGGTATGTGTGAGAGGATGGACTGCGGGATACCTTTGATACTCTGGATGATGGCTATCAAGGTCTTTAAGGTGGTGTTGACTGTGCATAGGTAGGTATGAGTGCTGTGCACTGAGAATATATTTGGGGTGAGAGTCCAGAACCGTTTTTTCTATTTGGTACCAGGTGTTAGCTTGTGAAGAATTCTAGCTTGGTCCATAATTGTAGCTTTATAGTATGCTTGAATGTTCGGGGGGCCCATGCCCCCTGAGGAAATGGGTGAGCAGAGGGTGTTGCATTTCAATCGGGGATGTTTGCCTCCCCAAATGTAGGCATTTATGATCGACTGAAGTTTCTGAAGTTGATTTTGTAAATAGGGTATGGGTAAAGTTTGAAAAGCATACAGGACGTGTGGGAGTAAATACATTTGGCAAAAGCGATTTTCCCTGCCCACAAGGCCTGGGTATGCCGTAAATCCTGCACTGTTTTTTGTAGTTTAGTCACCAGATTATTGAAGTTGAGGGCTAGTAGTCTGGAAGAAGGATTGATTAGTTGGATATCCAAATATGTAAGTGTGAAATTGGGGGCCCACGAGAAGGATGTATGAGTAGTGATGTCTGCTTTGATATGTTGTTTAACCACTTCAGCCCCGGAAAGATTTCCCATGTTAGGACCAGAGCACTTTTTGCGATTCGGCAGTGAGTCACTTTAACTGACAATTGCACGGTTGTGCAATGTTGTACCCAAACAAAATTTGTGTCCTTTTTTCCCATAAATAGAGCTATCTTTTGGTGGTATTTTGATCACCTCTGCGTCATTTATGATCACCGCTATAAACAAAAAATGAGCGACAATTTTGCAAAAAAAAAAAAATATTTCTTACTTTTTGCTAAAATACAAATCCCAAAAAAAATAAAAAAAACGAATTTATTCATCGGTTTTGGACGATTTATATTCTTCCTCATATTTTTTGTAAAAAAAAATGCAATCGGCGCTTATTGATTGGTTTGCGCAAAAGTTGCCACATTTACAAGCCATGAGAATTTAATTCTGTTTTTACATTTTTTTTTTTGTTTACTGGTAATGGCGGCGATCTGTGATTTTTATCGGGACTCTGATATTGGGGCGGACATGTCACAAATTTTTGACGACCAATGACATTTATACAATAGCGATTACTGATCACTTGGGCAATTTCAAACCCTATGTGCCTCGCATCCCAGAATATAAGTACACAAGTGAAATTTCCCCTAAATAGGAATTGGGATTTTCAGGGCACAGATCATAAATCCAATTGTATGTGAAAAATATATATTTATTGTGATATTACACTTGATAAAAAACAAATATATCAAAAAGGCATCATAAAAACAACCATACAGTACTTATAGTCAAGTAGAAGTGGAGGTTTTAGGACAAATATTCTCTTGTATGCTACGTGATGCTTGCCTACTCGTCCAACATGTTTCAGGATATTCTCATCCCTCCTTCAGGGGCATATATAGACAGACAAGAACAAAACTTCCACTGTGAAATATATACAGGTAAAGGTTATCTTCACATACTGTAAAGTAATGGACAACATACATATTGGCAGATATACATTCTTGCGTCTCCTCCGTTACCTTATTGTACCATGCTTGTGCCCCCATCCAGTAGACAGCCACCCGAACAAATCACAGCCCCCGGGAGGGTAGATGCAAAGATCGACCCAGGATAGACATTGCCCGGGGGGAGGGGCCGCAAGTAAGCCAGTGTCCCACTGAACTCCCAAAAAGGTTGGTCCCCGGATGAGACACCCCCGACAAAAGCCAAGGTCACAGGGCCTAGGGCAGACCGGATTCAAAAACTCTATGGAAAAAGAAGAGCAAGATCTATTGGCCAGGGAATAACCATCTTCTAGTAAGATCAAACAAACCAGCCAATAGACTGGTTTGAACTATTCAAAATGCCCTTAGGTGCAAAAAATTGCATGTAAAGTTCCCAGCGGCTTACCCTGTATGTAGAGTTCAGATGCTTGGCCTGGCTTGGCACCATTCAGCGAGCGACAGCCTGTCGCAAGGTGGCGTGGTGTGGAACTGGCGTCTTGCGCCTTTTAAGTAAGACCACATGTCATATCCGCCGGATATGACGTGAGGCGTCGACGGATGTGACGTCTGACGTACGCGCTCAGGATGTGCTTCTACTTATTGGTGCGTGCGCACGCTCAGAGAAGCAAACAAAATATGCGCCATCTTGTGGACAGCAAATAGAACTGTCAGGTAAATCTAAAAATTGTATATACACTTAGTATTGGACTTACTTGAAGGACATGGCCTAAAAAATAGGACTACCCATCCCAGGACCCGTCCTGTCTAGAAGAATCAACACCCCCGGACCCAGAAGGAGTCCCCGAGGGGGGCGTGTGCGGCCGACCCCCCCAAAAAACCGCCCAAATCCCCCCTCCCCTCAGGAGGAGAGGGATGGGAAAAAGGGGGGGTGGGAGGCCGGTCCCGCACGCCCTCCCCACCGACGCATCAAAGTGGTCGGAAAAGGAGGGGCATGTACATACCCCATCAGTTCCAACCCAGCGGATGCTGCCCACCCCGGGAGGGGAAAGTATTCTCGAATACCATGGGAGTGGGCCTTTGTGCGTCGGGTGGAAATATTGGGCAAACCCGCGTCCAGGATGCGCCCGAGTGGCCCCACCCGGAGGAGGGCACGCAACCGGCAACAAGGCAAACACAAACCCTGAGAAGGATAACAGATTATACTGATTCTATCCTTTGTTCTATTCACATACATATTAGGAGGTATTTTAACACTTCCATTACAATATTCAAAGAACAAAACTTTATAGAAGTAGACATCACAATATACTATAATTTCAATGTTTCCATATGTTTACAAATGTGTGTCTCTTTTTGCATTGACAAGTTCAACTCCACAATATTACCAGATATTTAGGGATTTGTTCACTACAACCTCAAGATAACCTGACAGTAACCCCCAACTGTAACGAAGAGATATTCTAAATAAACCCCTTACCTCGAGAATAGACAGCCCACTGAAAGTGAGAGGTATGTGTAGAAGTAACTGGTATGACCCTATGTCTGTACCTATTCCTTCTCACATCCACCCGAGTTAAATCCCTCCAAGAAGGGCCTGAAGCTGAGCTGTGTATTTAACCCAGGGGGTGCCATAGCTCCTGGTTTCTCAATCCAGCGTGTTTCATGTTGGAGTAACAGTTTGTTCCAGTCACCTCCTCGAGCATTGGGGTGTACCCTGTCCAAGATAATGAAGTTGAACCTTGGACAACGGCCCCCATGCGTCATTTTCACATGTCTTCCCAATGGGAAGTCAGGATGGGCGGCCTTCATAGTGGAAACGTGACGATACGCCCGTCGCCAGAATTCCAGCTTCGTCTTGCCCACATAAAAGCCACCACATTCACAAGTAAGTAGATAGACTACTCCCGCAGTCTTACAGTTAGCAAAATGTTTCGGTCTGTAGTATGAGCCATTTGGTAGTACAACCCTGGGGGAGGTGTTCATATATTTGCAATATGCACACCCCCCGCAAGTAAATGTACCATGACGTTTACATGGGTCTCCCCGGAAGGTGTCTGTGAACTCACTTGCCACTAAATGATCTTTAATTGATCTTGCTCTTCTGTATGTAATTGCTGGAGTCTCTGATACACACTGTCGTAGCACCGGCTCTACTAAAAGCAGATGCCAGTGTCTACCCAATATCTGACGTATTGTCTGATGCTGGGTATTATATTGTGTGATGAGACGTGTAATTGGGGGTTTAGTCTGCTTGGGAGGTGGAAATAATAAGGCATATCTGTCCTGCTTGTAAGCTCTCTTGAAAGCTCGTTTTAAACATTTGTGTGAGTAACCTCTTGCCGGAAGTCTCCCCTTGAGAGCATTTGCTTCTCTTAGAAAAGATTCTCTTTCAGAGCAATTCCTTCGTAGCCTTAGGTATTGGCTATAAGGGATAGATTTCACAAGCGCCTGAGGATGAGCACTAGACGCATGTAAAATTGTATTGCCAGCTGTTGGCTTCCTAAACAGGTTGCTAGATAGACTGCCGTCTTCCTTCTTCTGGATGGTTAAATCTAAGAATGTTATTTGAGTTAGGTCAAAGACCATAGTAAATTGAAGATTGAAATTGTTTTTATTAATTACTCCAATGAAAGCCTGTAAGGCTTCCAAGGGGCCTTCCCAGAAGATAAGAATATCATCTATGTAACGAAACCAGGTAGAGATGTAACTTGTCAGTGGGGTAAGCATTTCATCCGATAATACGGTTCTCTCACACTCCCCCAGGTACAGATTGGCGTAGGATGGGGCACAACACGTGCCCATCGCTACGCCCTGTACCTGGAGGAAATGGGAGCCATCAAAAGAGAATGTGTTATGTGTCAAGATAAATTCCAAAGCCTTCAATATGAAGTCATGTATTTTAACATCGTCTTTATGTGACTGTGAGAGGATATG
>BLSH010397040.1:103088-114768 GCA_018402905.1 Glandirana rugosa
ACCACACCTTGACCGCAGAACGCGGAAAATTCATTCTGGTGTACAGTATAGGCGGCCTATACTGCAGTCCGAAGCTGCCTACACTACAGGCTGCATGCGCGAGTCCTACACGAAGATGAATAACCACGTACGCGTGCCAGTCTCTTCGTTTGTTTTAGGTAACTTATTGTGTGTTATAGGGGTCGTATCCATAGTAATGTGTTCATCTAATAGAGTTTTGATGTCTACCATATCAATAAGGTCTGGGTCCTGCTCTTCCATTAGAGAGGCGCATATTTTGTTTGCTTCTCTGACCGTGCGCATGCACCAATAAGTAGAAGCACATCCTGAGCGCGTACGTCGGACATCACATCCGTCGAAGCCTGACGTCATATCCGGCGGATATGACATGTGGTCTTACTTAAAAGGCGCAAGACGCCAGTTCCACACCACACCACCTTGCGACAGGCTGTCGCTCGCTGAACGGTGCCAAGCCAGGCCAAGCATTTGACCTCTACATACAGGGTAAGCCGCTGGGAACTTTACATGCAATTTTTTGCACCTAAGGGCATTTTGAATAGTTCAAACCAGTCTATTGGCTGGTTTGTTTGATCTTACTAGAAGATGGTTATTCCCTGGCCAATAGATCTTGCTCTTCTTTTTCCATAGAGTTTTTGAATCCGGTCTGCCCTAGGCCCTGTGACCTTGGCTTTTGTCGGGGGTGTCTCATCCGGGAACCAACCTTTTTGGGAGTTCAGTGGGACACTGGCTTACTTGCGGCCCCTCCCCCCGGGCAATGTCTATCCTGGGTCGATCTTTGCATCTACCCTCCCTGGGGCTGTGATTTGTTCGGGTGGCTGTCTACTGGATGGGGGCACAAGCACGGTACAATAAGGTAAGGAGGAGACGCAAGAATGTATATCTGCCAATATGTATGTTGTCCATTACTTTACAGTATGTGAAGATAACCTTTACCTGTATATATTTCACAGTGGAAGTTTTGTTCTTGTCTGTCTATATATGCCCCTGAAGAAGGGATGAGAATATCCTGAAACATGTCGGGCGACTAGGCAAGCATCACGTAGCATACAAGAGAATATTTGTCCTAAAACCTCCACTTCTACTTGACTATAAGTACTGTATGGTTGTTTTTATGATGCCTTTTTGATATATTTGTTTTTTATCAAGTGTAATATCACAATAAATATATATTTTTCACATACAATTGGATTTATGATCTGTGCCCTGAAAATCCCAATTCCTATTAAGGGGAAATTTCACTTGTGTACTTATATTCTGGGATGCGAGGCACATAGGGTTTGAAATTGCCCAAGTGATCAGTAATCGCTATTATTTAATATTTGGGTAGAAAATACCCGTCCTTTCCCCAACTGGCTAATCACTATTCAAAAACTCTTTTGAGTGACCCTTTTGTCTGTTCATGAATGGGCATAGAACAGCCAAAAGTTTGTCTGATAATTATTTAATTGGCTGTAGATGACACTAATTAAGAACATAATCATTACTTTGTATACTCTAATCAGGTCGGTGGCGTCTTTGGACACCATCTAGGTTGTTTTATAGAAATATACTGTAACTGTGATTGACAATTTCTTTGGCAATTTGTAATTGTGATTGACATTTTCTTCTGCAAATATGTTCCAGGGGAAAGAATGGGATACCCTCATGAAGGGTCTCCATAGGGATCATGTATCCATAGAAACTCCACAATCAGAATCCTCCTCATTGTTTTTTCAATTGGGAAAATTAGTGGAGAAGAAGGCGGCCTTCTTCTGGCATAAGGAGGGGTTTGCCAGATATATACAGGAAGACATCAACCCTTTTGGGCTACGCATCCAGATTTTTCCACTTTTGGAGGATCTGAATGAATCTTTCAAGAACAAATGGGAAGGGATTCTTCAAACATGTACTAAGAATATGATGCAGTGGGGCGTGGCCTGGACGCGGTGGAGAGCGGACGTGCTCCGACAGAGCTCCGGCTCCCTGGACCATAATCCGCGGGCATCTGCGATCCCTGGGGCAGGTGAGCACCCAGAAACACCACCAAAGGCTCCCTCGCACCGTCCCCTACAGTTTAAGCCCAAGATTGGACCGATCCGCGGCGGACCTCCGGGACGCCCGAAATTTAGCCCGCGGCTCCGGTTGCGGCCTAGGCCGCGGCAGCTCCCGATCTCCCTAACTCACATCCCTGAGGCCAAATTCCAGGGGGAGAGGCTCAGGGGCCCCCACGGACTCATCCCAAGGAAAGTGCCTTATAGGCTGGTCTGTTCCGCGGCTGACTTCCGTGACGCATAAACTTTAGCCCGCGGCTTCGTTTGCGGCCTAGGCCGCGGTGGTTCCAGAGCACCCATAGTTACTGGATTGAGGCCTGAACCCTGATAGAAGAACACGGGGACCCCTGCTGCCCCACCCTAGAGACTGCATTGGTTTTAGGAGAAGCAGGTGAGACCCGCAGCGCGGTCATAATGGCAGCCTAAATCCGGAGCTTTGGCACCAGGGGAGAGATTGCAGGCCCACGCAGCCTTTATTAATGGATTATGGGCAAAATAGGCAGACAGTTGCCCTTCTCCCAAACCCCTCAACCACAACCGAACCGCAACCTTCAGGAACTTTTTCGCCCTCGGACCCCAAAAAGCGCAGAGGCTTCTACCTCAGGCTCCGCACAGAGTCCAGTAGGCATGGCGCGTAAAGCAGAGGACAATTCATCCAAAGCGAACATGCAACTTAGTTACGATAGACTCATAGACTTGATCCAACAGGTCCCTAAAATGTCAGACCTGCAAAGCATAGCCACCGATATCAAGGGAGCCCTCACTGAAGCAGTCCTTGAACTCAAAGACGAACTGCGGGGCGTCTCTGACAGATTGGAGGAGGTTGAGAAGGCGGCAGGCAGACATGATGAAGACATCAGGGACTTACAACAATATAGTGCTAACTACCACTTTCACATGATCGAGCTTCAACGCCGCCTGGAAGACCTCGATAACAGGGGGAGGAGGAAGAATCTGAGGATAAGAGGCATTCCGGAGAGTGTGGAGCATGATCAGATACCCATGGCTCTCCAATCCTTATTTAACAACCTCATTGAACGCCCTCAAGACTCACAGATCGAATTCGAGCGCGCTCACAGAGCCTTGAGACCTAGGGGCAGAGATGGAGACCCCCCAAGGGACATCATCTGCTGTTTCGCTAATTACAAGCTTAAAGAGGAAATCGCCACTAGAGCCAGAGACCAAGACAATATCCGCTTCAATGACAGTGAGGTAAAAATTTTCCAGGACCTCTCACAGATCACCCTGGGTCATAGAAGAGCTTTAAGGCCTATTCTCTCCGTTCTACGGGAACGCAGAATAGTCTACAAATGGAAGTTCCCCTTCGGTCTATGTGTGGCAATAGGAAACCGTTCCTTCACCCTACATACACCAGCGGATTTACCTCAATTCTTCGAATTCACAGCTCTGCCTGACATACCTGTCCCTGAATGGTACCAGGAGTTCGCGATTCCACCAGCATGGCAGGACACCGTGCCCATCCCCTTGGAACAGCGTACCCCTGGACGCAGATTCAACTCAACGCCCTACAGACGCAACGGAAGGGGCCCCGGTACGGTTCAGGTCCCGGCACAACAAGTTGATCCCCCGAATGATAACTGATCCACACTGTTGAGGAATGTCTTTTCTAGTCAAAATGGCAGTTTAGTCATGCTGGCTTTCCCACCCATCTGCTCCCCTGTTCCCCCGCGTTCACTTGACCTCTATCACAGACATTCAGGAGTACCGAACAATCTGAAGCCACCCTCCTAACAATGCTGTTGCCCGCTCATCAGAGGTATAATTCTATCTTTACCATCATCTCATTTGACTGTCGCCCTTTTGAGGGCAAGTAGCCGGAGAAGTATGCTCACAAACTGGTTAAAGAGATTCTGATTAAGGACTATGGTGAGCAGCTACCAGACTTCGGAGGGTGGCGGTTGGTGTGGCAGTTGGTATGACCACCCTAAACAATCTCCTTAAAACCTTATTCTTACCAAGCAACCTATCCGTAACAGTTTTTACATAAGGTCAAAGTGTAATTTTGCCTGACAATTCTTACCTCCTCTAAGCTATCTGTCTTTCTCCTAGGACCTACCCCCTCTCTTGAACCTAGCCCCAGCTCATTCTTCCTCTTCCCAAACTTTTCCTCCTCCCTAACTGCCTAACTTATGCCTCTAAGCATTGCTCTCCATAACTCATCTATGTGCAATGTTCTAAATGGGTTCAGTTTTTGGTTTTCCAGTTTTAGTTCATGTTTTACTTGTTTTTTATCTGGTATTCTGCAAAAAGGGATGGAGGGTCCCGTGGTACGGGACGGGAGTAGACCGCTTAGGGTCGAAGCCTGTCCCACTTGGGGTATTACCCCCCCCTCGGCCCAACCATTTGGGCCAGGGGGTACCGGGGCTCTCTTGCGGTGGGCCAGGAACCCCGGGCGGCGGGACACCCCTGGTAAAGGCTGTCTCCCGCCTTCTTGGGCCTCGGTTTACTGCTCCACATCCCTCTGTTTTTCTATCTAGCTGAATGGGCTGCCTTGTGGGCTCGGGTCCCTCGCCCTCGAGTCTGCGAGGCCCCCCAGAATGCACAGATGCTAAAAGGTTTACTGTCTAAATGTTATTATATTATATCTCGATTGAGTTTAAGACATTTATGGTTCAAGCATGACTGGAGTTATTCTCCAGTTATCCACATCAGTTCAAATCATTGGGCCGGCATCTCTCCCCACTGGCCTGCCAGCTCCTCTCCCCGTGAAGAGCCACTCACCCCCTCTTCAGTCCAGACCTTCTGGGCTGTTCCTAACGAGGCGCCCCCCTAGTGGGTTGGTGTTACACTCACCACCCCACAAGTCCTCGACCTCCCCTATCCCCCTTCATCAATCCTGTCCCCCCCCCACCCCCTCAATCCCTCTGCCCACTTACCCCTTCCTAACCCAGCTCCCCACCAGTCCCGGCCCCACTGTAACCAGTTGACATACCTGTCGCAGCTAATACCCCTCCTCTACCTCCATCTTACAAATGTCTACCCCTAATACACTCAAAATCCTCTCTCTAAATGTTAGGGGACTCAACACCCCGGAGAAAAGGACAATGGTCCTGAACGAAATTCACAGACTCCGCGCCCAAATTGCCTTTCTACAGGAAACGCACTTTAGAGGCCCATCCATTCCCAAATGTACGAACAAAAGATATCCCTCAATATACCATGCTTCCTCACCCATATCCAAATCCAAAGGGGTAGCCATTCTAATAGCTAGCATAATAGCCTAATAGTTTCAGGTGAGCTGGCGGACCCGGAGGGAAGATTCCTATTTCTGAAGGGGTCTCTTTTTGGTAGGCCCATTACTCTCGCTAATATCTACGCCCCCAACAAACACCAGGTCTCCTTTTTCAGAGAGACATTCAACCAACTAATCCCATTCCATGAGGGCATGGTGTTGCTGGGGGGGGACTTTAATGTCCCGCTCCAGCCCAATTTGGACTCTTCCTCCGGTTCCTCCTCTCTACCATACAGGGCTCTTAAACAAATTTCACTCCAACTCAACTCCCTCCTCCTCTGTGATACATGGCGCACCCTACATCCTAACACCAAGGACTTCTCTTTCTTCTCCCCGCCCCATCAGAAATACTCCAGACTGGACTATCTCTTCCTCTCCCAAAAAGATATCCATTTTCTCCAATCAGCAGCTATTGAACCAGCCACCTTTTCTGACCATAACCCAATCACTCTGACACTAAAACTCACTCACGAACCTGTCGGGGACAGATCATGGCGTTTAAATAGTTTTCTGCTCTCAGACCTTAATTACAAAACCCAAATAAAAGACGAACTTGAGACTTACTTTAACCTTAACTCCCAGACCGATGCCTCTCAGCTTAGCGTGTGGTTGGCCCACAAGTGTACCATGCGGGGGAAATGCATCGCCCTTTCTACCCATATTAAAAAACTTAAACAATCTAAAGTTGACAACCTTATGGCACACATCCGCAGATTAGAAACCACACATAAATGCTCCCAAGCCACTTCCACTCTGGAGGAGCTCACTCAGGCGAGGAAAACCCTACTTGATGAGCTACATGTACAAATTCGTAAAAAATATATCCTCACTTCCAAATTATTTTATGAACACGCCAATAAAAACGGCAAGTTACTGGCGAGGCTCCTCCAGGGTAGAAAAACGCAGTCCAATGTTCCCTTCCTGCTTGACACCAAGGGCCATAAAAGGATCAATAATAGAGAAATAGCCAAAACCTTTGCCGAATACTACTCCAGACTCTACAACCTTCCAACTAACAACCCTTCCAGCAGGACTGAACAACTCCATCACTTAGACATCAGAAACTACCTGAATGAGGCCAATATCCCCAAATTAACTGAGACGGAAATAGCAGCCCTTGAAACTCCCATCACCACGCAGGAATTCCTCAACACCATTAAAACACTTAAACCGGGAAAATGCCCGGGCCCAGATGGTTTCCCCAACTTGTATTACAGAACATTTCCGGACACTCTGGCCCCCCATTTTGTCAAAGCCTTCAACACACTAGCCAAGACCCCACTACCCCCAAGAGAGCTCCTTGAGGCCCACATATCGGTCATTCCGAAACCCGGCAAAGATCACTCCTTACCCGAGAATTATCGCCCCATATCCCTTCTTAATTCAGACATCAAGATTTTCGCAAAGATTTTGGCAAGCAGACTACAACCCCTCCTACACACGCTGATCTCTAGAGATCAGGCCGGTTTTGTCCCTGGCAGGGAAGCGCGGGACAACATAATTAAAGCTATTAATCTTAATCATTGGCTCAACACAACCCACCAAGAGGGGTTCTTTCTGTCCACTGACGCTGAGAAGGCGTTCGACAGAGTGGCCTGGGACTTTATGTCAAGTGTCCTAAGGAATCTGGGATTAGGTGAGTTTATGATAACAAGCATTCTCAGTCTATACTCGAATCCCAGTGCTAGAGTAAGAGTCAATGGCTGCCTGTCGGACGCCTTCCAGGTCAGAAACGGAACGAGACAGGGTTGCCCCCTGTCCCCCATCATCTTTATTCTCACGATTGACCCCTTATTGAGGCGCATTGATCTAAATCAGGACATCTCAGGTATCCCAATCAAAGAGAAGGAATTTAAATGTGCGGCGTTTGCAGACGACATTTTATTATTTCTCACCAAACCCCTGATTACCATCCCTAATGTATTGAGAGAATTCGCAAGATTTGGTAAACTTTCTAATTTTAAAATCAATTTCAAAAAGTCCCATGCCCTGAATGTGACCCTATCGAACTATGCATATCAAGCATGCGCTGATACTTCCCCCTTTGAATGGCGCTCATCTGATATTCCCTATTTAGGAATCAGACTCCCAGCTAAGCTAAGAGACCTCTATGACTTAAACTTCCACCCATTTTTGCAGAAATGCACCAGCGACCTGGACAGTTGGTCTGGCCTAGGACTTTCATGGTTTGGAAGAGCGGCCTCCCTTAAGATGACGGCTCTTCCGAGATTTCTATATCTGGCTCAGGCTATCCCAATGACCCTGCCTAACTCATTCTTTCGGACTCTGAACGCTAAGATCAGTTCCTTTATATGGATGAAATTCCCACCCAGAATCAGCCTCACCCGACTCTCAGCCCCAAAGAGTGAGGGAGGCATCGGATTACCAAATTTCAGAAAATACCACCAAGCAACGCTCCTGACTAGATTAATTGACCACCACATTCATTCCCCCTCAAAAGATTGGGTTGATCTTGAAAACCGAATACTAGACGCCCAGTTCTGCAATATGACATGGACTAGGGGAGGGTTTCAACTCCTAAAAACTAAAGACCACCCATTAATTTCCCCTATTCTGCGTGCCATGCAATCTATCTCCAAAAACCTTAAACTTTTCTCCATCCCTGGGCCATTAACTCCCATCAAGAACAATGTTGACTTTCCTCCAAGTCGAGAGAGCAGTCTCCCTCTTCCCAGTGCAATTTTAAATCTAAAAGCTACTCATTTCTTCCGTAATGGCAAGTTCATACCCAGCGATACCCTTTCGGAAGCTCACAACTCCCCCAAAATTGAGCAGTGGCCCTATTTCCAGATCCGTCACTATCTTACTAGCACAGCAAACAAATCAGCCATGTCGAGACCACCGACGAGCTTCGAGAAACTTTGTCTTGGCCCCCCCAAAAACACTTGATAGCAACCATTTATGCCCTTCTCTCCCTTTCCGACTCAAAATCTCTAGACCCATTAATCAAGGCCTGGGCCTCCACGAGTAGGCAAAACCTCACACCGGATCAATGGAGAATGGCCTGTTCAACAGCTCTAAAGGGCACCCTCAATGTTTCCACCCAGGAACACAACTATAAGGTTCTGACACACTGGTATAGAACACCACATCTCCTACCCCTAATATCGCCCAAAATCCCAGACGTTTGCTGGAGATGCGGCTCCCACCCAGGAACGATGCTCCACATATGGTGGGATTGTCCCCTAATAGTTCCCTACTGGTCAACTATCCATGATATAATCCGCAAAGTCACCTCCCAACAAATAGAATTTACTGACCAACAATTCCTCATCCATTTTTCCAAACACATGAAAGGCTCCTACAAAAAAATCCTTGGTTATGCACATGGTGAATGCTGCAAGGCTTTGCATCCCTGTCCTATGGAAACAAAAGAAAGTCCCCACAATCAGGGAATGGGTTACTAAGTTAAACAGAATCCAAGAAATGGAAGAGCTGATAGCAATCGCTGCTGAGAAAATCTCCTCTTACCACCAGACGTGGTCCTGTTGGATCAACTACAGAGACTCGACACAATATCGCAACTTGATAGACCCCATTTGAATTATACAGCATTAATATAAATAAAGAGCAAAACTTTATAGTAGACTAACTTCTGGTACACCTTGCCCCCGCCCCTTCATCGTTTAGACCGCATGACAGATACAACGCTTGCAACAAAAGAGAAGAAATTCTGGAGGGACAAAAGGGCCTTCCAGGAAAAGAAAGCATATCGATGGCAACAACAGAGTAGTAAACCCAGGGGTAATAGGTATCTTAACCAACCACAGGTTGATCAACCTTCTCTATCATCATTAAATTCCTCACTTTCTTCCTCTTCTTCTTTCCAAGATAGAAAACACAATAATAAACAAAAAACTAAAAGGACACGGTCAGGTGACCATTCAGAACAAAAGAAAAAACGGAGTACGGAATCCACCCCTTTACAACAATCTTCGATTCTTTCATCTTTCCGCACTGCTGGTAAAGGTAATGCACCAGGTGTTCCTTCTATTCAACTGACTAATCACATCTCTGGGGGTGGTCTCGTCACTACTGCCACAGGTGCTTCTTCCTCTGCCACTTCGTCTATTTCACAGTCTGTGACATCTACACAGTCTTTTTCTCCTTTCAATCCAGACAACACGTTGAACCCCTAACATCGTCAGCTACTTCTAATGAAAATGCTCAGGATGGACTGAGTATTGTCAACCTGTCCGGGGCTGTTTTTTCAGATGGTGAGATGGACTTATTGTCCCTGGGTCTCAGTTTCTGTCCTGAAGCGGCACTGGACAAGTTTGAATTAATTAAGGATTTGCACCTTTTTGCCAGAAAGGTCCTGCTACAGAGCTATTACGTAAGCGGATCCTCCTCGGAACCACCTGTCAAAGGTGTCCCCGAGGAGGATATTGATGTACTCCTCTCTCTAATGGAAGAGCAGGACCCAGACCTTATTGATATGGTAGACATCAAAACTCTATTAGATGAACACATTACTATGGATACGACCCCTATAACACACAATAAGTTACCCAGCCTTAAGAAGAAATCAGACAAGTTTCCCCAACTTTCCAATAACATTAATTTGGCAGCCTTTGTGGCAGCAACAACTAGGGATATTAAGAGATTAAAAACAAAAAAAAAGCTAGTCCCGACGTAGATGCTGAGACGGCCATTGAAACTCTAAAAAACAGAAAGAACATCACAATTAAACCATCCGATAAAGCTGGTAACATTTTTATCATGTCTAATGACCAATATCGCTCTATGTGTATGAAGATTTTACAGAACGATATATGGTATAAACCTATTTCAAAACAACTTATTGAACGCTATTACATTGAGTTTTGTGAATTAGTCGATGCAGCCTTTGCTCAATCTAGAATCGACAAAGACACTTGGGAGTTCATTCGGACTCCATTTCCTAAAATTCCCACCTTTTACAGTTTACCCAAGATCCATAAGAACAAGGTAGATCCACCTGGCCGCCCCATCATCTCGGGAAAAGAATCTGCTACAGAAAATCTGAGCAAATTCATAGACATATATCTGAGACCACATGTGACGAGCTTACCCTCCTATGTGAGGGATACTATCCCTTTGCTTCAGCAGATCGAGGGTATGATCCTGGCACCGAATGCCATCTTCGTGGCAATTGATGTCGAGGTGTTGTACTGCTCCATTCCCCATCATTTGGGAATTGCAGCAGTGCGACATATCCTCTCACAGTCACATAAAGACGATGTTAAAATACATGACTTCATATTGAAGGCTTTGGAATTTATCTTGACACATAACACATTCTCTTTTGATGGCTCCCATTTCCTCCAGGTACAGGGCGTAGCGATGGGCACGTGTTGTGCCCCATCCTACGCCAATCTGTACCTGGGGGAGTGGGAGAGAACCGTATTATCGGATGAAATGCTTACCCCACTGACAAGTTACATCTCTACCTGGTTTCGTTACATAGATGATATTCTTATCTTCTGGGAAGGCCCCTTGGAAGCCTTACAGGCTTTCATTGGAGTAATTAATAAAAACAATTTCAATATTCAATTTACTATGGTCTTTGACCTAACTCAAATAACATTCTTAGATTTAACCATCCAGAAGAAGGAAGACTGCAGTCTATCTAGCAACCTGTTTAGGAAGCCAACAGCTGGCAATACAATTTTACATGCGTCTAGTGCTCATCCTCAGGCGCTTGTGAAATCTATCCCTTATAACCAATACCTAAGGCTACGAAGGAATTGCTCTGAAAGAGAATCTTTTCTAAGAGAAGCAAATGCTCTCAAGGGGAGACTTCAGGCAAGAGGTTACTCACACAAATGTTTAAAACGAGCTTTCAAGAGAGCTTACAAGCAGGACAGATATGCCTTATTATTTTCACCTCCCAAGCAGACTAAACCCCCAATTACACGTCTCATCACACAATATACAGTTGTGTTCAAAATTATTCAACCCCCACTGAAATTGATTGTTTTGGTCGGTTTGACATTGATTATGATCATTCAGTCGTCCTGCTTACAATTAAATCAAAGAGGCACGTGTAGGTCAGACAAATATAACATAACATTTATAATGAAATAACCACAAATGTCTTTTCTGAGTTCACATCATTATCAGTTTTATTCAACCCCCAAGTGACATTCAATCTTAGTACTTAGTACAACATCCTTTTACAGTTATAACAGCTTTTAAACGTGAAGTATAGCTTGACACAAGTGTCTTGCAGCGATCTTCGGGTATCTTCGCCCATTCATCATGGGCAAAAGCCTCCAGTTCAGTCACATTCTTAGGCTTGCGCACTGCAACTGCTTTCTTTAAGTCCCACCAGAGGTTCTCAATCGGATTTAAGTCTGGTGACTGCGATGGC
>BLSH010397047.1:1715-11915 GCA_018402905.1 Glandirana rugosa
AGGGGAAGACCGAGGTACTAGCTCCCTACGAGCAATATTGCAGGCAACACCGATCATGGAGCCAGAAGGGGAACGATGTGCTAGCTCCTCTTTTGGAGCAACAGTGACAAGAACTCACAGTGCACCCCCAGGCACTCGCAAGATTAACCCTCGAGGGGAATCCTCAGTGAAGGACGGCAATTCTGAAATAACACCTGTTGAAACCACTGACGCAGGGGCTCTAGGCACTTAGACTTAGACTTCCCTTCTACCTTAAAATGTCAGTGGTAAACATGGAGATAACGCTGCAATGTACACAGTGGCAATAGCTGAACAAGAGACTTATAGGCGGGCTTTTCCAGACTTCTATGTCGCTTAACGTCTAATAACTATGTTTGCATCTTGCCCTATATAGAATTGGGGCCCTAGGAGGGGGCGCGACAAAGAAGAGCCCCTGGTGGATTCGGCTGGGGAACCAAGGGGGACTTCACACCTTTGTGGATGAACCCACCTCCAACTGAAAACTTGGAGATGCTTTCTAGAAGTGAACTTGTTTTCACTCTGAGAAGTTTTACTTATTGAATCAGTTAACATGTCTCACACACGACATTTAGTGGAGATGGCGGGGAAGGTTAGACTCGTTCCTGTTTGTGCCTTCTCCACCCACTTCCCCAATTAGGCTTACACGTGCCCTCACAGGTGGGGGCATGTGTATTTGTGCAAGGTAATACTTGCTATACTAGATCGAGCGTACTGTCGCGGACTGTTGCCCGAACAGTACCTCATCCTCTATACCTCCTTAAACCACTGCTTTGTCCCTTCCTCTTGAACCTTTTCACGTTCTCTATACTCTCTTTTCCTTCTAAATTCTTCTTCTCTCCCTAATCCTATTGTGCGGAGCGTTGATGGATTGTATTAAATTGATGTCCCTTAATGCAAGAGGCCTCAACACCCCCGAAAAAAAGCAAATCTTACTCTCTGATCTTAAACGTGCTCGCGTAGATATCGCGTTTATACCATTTTACCAAAGTTGAAGCTGAATCCAAAGGTGTGTCCATACTGCTGTCAGGGAAGACCCCGTGGACGTGCAGATATGTGGTTAAAGACCCTCAAGGATGCTTTATATTCATAAGGGGGAGACTTGGGGAGACATGGTGACTCTTGCCACTATTTACGCCCCAAATACCCACCAAGACGTTTTCATCAAGCGTACACTAGATACCCTCGCTGACTTCAAAATCCCCTCAACAGATACGTTGCCGGGCACCTCCTCTGTACCACCCAGTGTTAGAAAGAGAATAGCGCAATCCCTTCACAGAGCACAGTTGATCGATGTCTGGAGACTGCAACATCCAGGAGAGTGAGATTATTTGTTCTACTCCTCCCCACACAAACTTTACTCCAGAATTGATCTTTTATTGATCCCCCACGGTCAACTCCATGCAGTGAGGGAATCAGGCATTGGAAGTATTACATGGTCCGACCACGCCGCGATCACCCTGACCTACGCACTAGCTGAGACTAACTCCTCTAGACCCCGATTCTGTCAATTAAAGGATAGCCTCCTACAGACCCCAGAAGTATTAGCAGATGTCACTCAAGAACTACTCCAATACTTCCAAACAAATGACAGAGATGAGTGCGACCCTAGGATTCTGTGGGAAGCTCATAAAGCAGTAATCAGGGGAACACTCATTAAACATGGTGCCCGCATTAAAAAGGAATGCAATAAACAATTAGCCTCCATGTTGGAGAAACTGTATGCCCTGTATACCCTCTCAGCATGGACGAAAGCGCTTGACTGGGTGAACTGGGGATTTATGTTCGCTGTGCTACGCCATATAGGGCTGGGGGGACAACATGATAGATTGGATAGCCGGTATTTACTCCCATCCCACGGCACAAGTCAAGGCTAACGTTAACCTATCTGACCCCTTCGTAATTAATAATGGAATGCGCCAGGGCTGTCTACTCTCCCCCCTCCTCTTCACCCTATCACTGGAACCCCTGCTTTGCAACATTAGAATGAATCCTAACATTCAAGGCCTGACCATAGGTAAAACCTCATACAAGATCGCCTTACGAGAATTATTTACTGTTTACGCTTACAAATCCAGCTATCTCTCTCCCCAACCTCATGCAAGAATTTGATACATACGGTCGGGTGGCAGATTTAAAAATCAATTTTGGAAAATCAGAAGCAATGGGCGTAGCGCTTCCTAGGGCCCTCCAGCAGACATTGCAAGCTAGCTTCTGCTTCAAATGGATTCACACAACGCTGAAATACCTAGGTAACTACATACCGGCGGACACCACCCGCACCTTTGAATTAAACTTTCCTCCTCTAGCAGCTAAAACCCGCACCATACTAGAGCAGTGGCACAAAGGCCTGCACTCATGGTTTGGGAGATGTAACCTGATAAAGATGTGTATCTTGCCTAAATTCCTCTTCTTATTCCAAGCTCTGCCGATTAAAATCTCCTCCCCCTACTTTAAACAAATACAATATTTATTCACCCTATTTATATGGGCCCATAGGAAACATCACCTCCCTCAGCTACATCTATCTCTACCTAAACAATTTGGGGGCCTTGCATTACCGAATCTCAGAAACTACTATCGTGCAGTGCATTTAGGACGATTCATAGACTGGAGACGTCACTCTGCCCGCAAATGGGTACAGATTGAACAAGGCCAAACACACATACCCTTGAAAGGAGCACTTTGGTGCTACGACTCTCTACCCCCAGACCTAAAAGCGCATCCCTTAATAGGCACTACCCTTCGCCTTGGCTCACTAGTGACTAATCAAACATCGCTTACCTCCATAGACTCCCCACTATACCCCATCCTTGGCACCCACAATTCTCCCCACGCTATCAGCACTTACGAACAGCTGGCCTTGACCATGCCGCAGACTTCCTACAGAACAGGCACTGGCCTTCTATTGACACACTGATGAATGCAGAGGGCCCGTACCACCTCTCATTCTGGCCCGCACTTCGGTTGTACCACTTCCTCCACTCTCTCCATACTCCGACTAGGTTCTACCACTCCTTGACGACGTTCGGAATATTGCTTAGACACGGAGGATCTCCCGCGATTCCTCTCTAAAGCATATACCCTATTAAATAACCCCTCACAACAACCACATCTACCTTGCTTGACCAAGTGGGAATCCAACCTTAACTGTACCTTCACGATGACCCAAACCCAGAGTATTATCCGCTTCGCTCTTAAATCGTCAGTATGCACCAAAATTCAGGAAGCAAATTTCAAATTGTTAACCAGGTGGTATTACACGCTGGTCAGACTACACGCATGCTCCCCCACAACCACGTTGTTGGCGATGTCGAGACCACAGGGGCACATTGTTACATGTATTTTGGTCGTGTCCCCAATTAACATCCTATTGGTGTACGGTACATAATATTACGCAAAAATTCACGGAATACCAGATTACAAAAGATCCTGCCTTCTTTCTTTTACACGTCTCTGATATTTCACCTAGAATCTATTAAAAAAATCAGTAATACGCCACTTGCTTAATGCGGCCAAATCCTGTATTTCCCTTTACTGGAAAAAGCAAGATCCACCATCCATAGCATGCTGGCTACATAAGGTAGAGTAGATAAATAAGATGGAGGACTTAGCTCTCTCCTCACAACACAAGCCGGAACAATATAATAAGACGTGGGGGCTATGGAACATGTTTATCCTTTCCGCGTTGCTCTTTTTGGCTTGGCACTTCCCAGATATGATGAACCTGGGGACACTGCAGCTCCGCCAGATGCACCTCTTGACACCACAGCCGCTCCGCTCACCTCCCCCTCCCCCACCCCTTTACCATACCTCCTCCACCCTACTATACATTTCCTTCCCTCTCTTCTCTTATTTCTTTTGCTCTGCACATTTCAGCTTTAGGTCTTTTTTTTCTCTCTGTTGGTTTCCCAGTTTCATATCCCCCCCTCCTTCTGGGAATACTGGAAAAGGAGGCCAGGTGGGGAATATCCGGTTGACTATACTTCATCTTCTGAAGGTATTGATAAGTCTAATACAGATCCTATTGCTTGATAGCTCTGGAAGACTATAGGGGATATACGATGTATATTGGATGCCTGTTATTTTCTAGTTTCACTGGGTTACAGCTGTTTTATATTATCTGTTTTGCACTGGTTTCCACCCTCCTCGGGTGAAATAAAAATTATATTTGAAAAAAAAAAGAGCTAATAAAAGACAAGGGTGGCTTAACTCTGACATAAAAGCACACATAAAAGCAAAGGAGAAGGCCTTCAAAAATACAAGGCTGAGGGGTTTCTGTCAGCATTCCATCTTTATAAGATATGCAATAAGGAATATAAGGGTGCAATCAGGGCGGCTAAGGTAGAACATGAAAGGCACATAGCTGAGGAGAGTAAAATGAATCCCAAGAAATTCTTTAAGTATATAAACAGTAAGAGAGGGAGGTCAGATCATATTGGCCCTATAAAGAATGATGAAGGTAATCTGGTTATAAAGGATGGAGAAATGGCAAAGGTGTTAAACTTATTTTGCTCCTCAGTATTCACAAAGGAAACAGGGGGCTCAAGTATCCAAAACTACAATGTTGGTCCTCACGACATGTCACAGCAAGCACCCTCATGGCTAACTGAGGATAAAATCAGGAATAAACTTGAAAAACGTAACTCTAATAAGTCACCGGGACCAGATGGCTTGCACCTGGGGGTCCTTAAGTAATTGCCAGACCATTGTACCTAATCTTTAAGAACAGTTTACTGACTGGTATGATACCAGCTGATTGGAGGAAAGCCAACATTGTGCTAATATATAAAAAAGGACCAAGATATATACCTGGAAACTACACACTAGTTAGCTTAACATCAATAATTTGCAAGTGCATGGAGGGAATAATAAGGGATTATATACACGATTATTGTAATGAAAACGGTATCATTAGCGGTAATCAACATGGTTTCATGAATAATCGTTCTTGCCAAACCAATCTATTAATCTTCTATGAGGAGGCGAGCTGACATCTAGATAAAGGAAGGCCTGTAGACGTGGTGTATCTAGATTTTGCAAAAGCATTTGATACATTTCCCTACAAACTTTTACTGTACAAGCTAAGGTCTGTCAACATGGATCAAAGGGTGAGTACCTGGATTGAAAACTGGTTACAGGGGCGAGACCAGAGGGTGGTGATAAATGAGGAGTACTCGGAATGGTCCTGTGTGGAAAGTGGCGTTCCCCAAGGTTCTGTCCTGGGACCAATGCTATTCAATTTATTCATGAATGATCTGGAGGACTGGATAAACAGCTCAATCTCAATATTTGCAGAAGATTTCAAGCTAAGTAGGGCAATCATTTCTTCACAGGATGTGGAAACCTTGCAAGAAGATCTGAACAAATTAATGGAGTGGGCAGAAAAGTGGCAAATGAGGTTTAACATAGAAAAATGTAAAATAATGCATTTGGGTACCAAGAACATGAACACAAACTACTCACTAGGGAGAGAGCCTCTGAGGGAATCTAGGATGGAAAAGGACATAGGGGCCCTAGTAGGGAACAGGCTCAGCAGTGGCATGCAATGCTAAGCTGTGGCAAGCAAAGCTAACAAAATGTTGGCTTTCTTCAAGAAAGGGATCAACTCCAGGGATAAATCAGTAATTCTCTCACTATACAATCTCTGGTGAGGCCGCACCTGGAGTATGCCGTCCAGTTCTGGGCGCCATTCCTCAGAAAGGCTGTCCTGGAACTGGAAAGGGTTCAGAGAAGGGCAACAAAGCTAATTAAGGGTTTGGAGAACCTTAGTTATGAGGAAAGATTACAAGCACTGAACTTATTCTCTCTGGAGAAAAGACACTTGAAAGGGGATATGATTTCAATGTACAAATACTGTAATGGTGACCCCACAATAGGGACAAAACTATTCAGCGCAAGGGAGTACACAAAGACACGCGGCCATCCACTAAAACTAGAAGAAAGCCGGTTTAACCTTAAACTGCGTAGAGGGTTCTTTACGGTAAGAATGGTGAGGATGTGGAATTCTCTTCCACAAGCAGTAGTTTCTGCTGGGAGTATAGATAATTTCAAAAAACTATTAGATGCACACCTAAGGGACCAAAGCATTGAGGGATATACAATGTAATACTGATATAAAAGCACACACTTGGTTGGACTTGATGGACTTTGGATGTGTCTTTTTTCAACCTCACTAACTATGTTACTATGTTACTATTTTACAATAGTTTGTTTTAAAGAGGTTGGAGGAGATCAGCAACATTAACATGTAAAAAAGAATGAAAAAAGGAAAAAAATAGAAAATTGTATTTTATATTAGGGTTGACATTAATTGGGAATGAACAGGTGGAAATTGTAGTGATTATGGGGCTTTAGCTGTTGTGTTAGCTATGCATGACCCAGTCACTCAAAGAACAGAAGTACACCAGAAAGAGGTTGTCCATGCACAGAAAAAGAAAAATGCAGGTGTGCCAGTAAAACTGCAATAAGCATTGAGCAAGGGGAGATTTCAGAACAGTGCCCTGGCTCTGGCTCTGGGTATCCACCCCTCCTCTACCATTGGAGCACCCCCACATCTATATAAGAGGAAATCTGTATACGTACCTCTTTCTCTCACTGACCACTAATGTAATAAGGTATTCTTTCTCTCAATGACCACCAATGGAAAGGGGAAGTCTTCCTTTCAATGACCACCAATGTTATATTGTATTCTCTCTTTCTTAATGGGCACCACTGCTTAATCTACAAACAGAGGCCTGTAGACCATAGAGTTTGTTCATGGATAGAAAACTGGGGGTTGAGAGGGGGTATCCATAGGGTGTGATATATAACGTGTACTCAGACTGGTCTGGAGTGGTAAGTGGGGTAGCCCTAGGCTCTGTTCTGGGACCAATTCTGTTTAATTTATTCATAAATGATATAGAGGTCGGTATAAATAGCTTTATCTCCGGTTTTACTGACAGCACAAAAATAAACAGGGCAATAACTTCACATCAGGATATAGAAACTTTACAAGAAGACCTGAATAACATAATGGGGTGGGCAACTACATGGCAAATGAGGTTTAATGTTGAAAAATGTAAAGTGATGCACGTGGGGACTAAAAATATAACTGCAAAATACTCACTAGGGGGAGCACCTCTGGGAGAATCCAGGATGGAGAAAGACCTGGGGGTCCCAATAGAAGACAGACTGAGCAATAGCATGCAATGTCAAGCTGCAGCAAGCAAAGCCAGCACACTAACCAAAACATACTCCTGATGAGTATACGCTCTAAGCTGTGTAGTATGTCATGAGCTCTTGACCACTGCACTCTATACATTATGTTGCATGTAATTAAGCCCTAACCACTACACTTCTTAAGCTGTGCTATGTGTTACATACTGACTGGTGCACTGCTGTATATTGCACAGGGGTTTGAAGAATGTGTATGTATGTGTGAAACATTGTCACCCCTTGGTCCGTTGTCATAGTCCTGGTGGCAGTCTTTCAATAAACCTGTTGGATGGATGTTGGTGTGCAGCTAATGTCTTCTACTTGGACTATATGTTCATGGTTGCAAGCTGGAGCTAGCACCCAGCACTTCCTTTCTGGTGGATTATCATACTCACCTGGAGAAGCGATCTGTTTCATTGTTCCTGCTGGAATCTTTAAACTGTGAAGTAAGGTACACACTTCCCACCACTTTTCACTGTGCAGTATGTTATATGTTTGATATTTCTGACTGCATTTTATAAATCATATTGAGCAAATCAGCCAAAATGTGTTTCACCTTGAATTTGGAGAATTCATTATAAAATGTGCCGAACATAAACTGGGAATGGTAATGATTTAAAGACAATTGGGGCAAAGTTTGATATTTAGCTGTGACCTTTGGGAGAGGCCATTAGGCAAGCCAGGCAAGCTTTTCTTAACCAAATAATAAAGCTGGGCAAAGTTGAGGAAGACCTTTGCTAATAAACAAAATCTATAGCAGGAAGGAGCTTTTTTAAAGGACTTTGATGGTGACAAGTGAAATACAAAAATCCTTTTAATTACTGGTTTAGAAAATGCCTTAAAGCTTAATGTGGTTGTAGCATCCTATGTAAATATGTCTGTTAGTGTAGGCTGTAGTGTAGGAAAAGCCAGGCCTGGATTGAATCAGGGTCAGGGTTGAGTGATTCAGGGAGGCTGGGTGACTCAGCAAGCAGCATCGCTGGTGCCTCCCCCTGTTTCAGGAACCTTGGAGAAGTTTCCGGATGTAGTAGGTGGAGGCTAGGAGGAGCTGCATGGCATATTTATGAGGGCCCCAGCCAATCCCAATCAAATGGGCTGCCGGAGGCAGGCCTCCTCATAAATAGGCATGAGTCATGCCAGCTGGGGCAGTCGGGTGGAAGATGGAGATGGAGTGCTGAGGAGGCTGTCGGTGACCTTTGAGGATGCCCCTTAGTCTGGGGGGGGGTGGTGACCTCGGGTCTGGGGCTCAGGTGCTGGAATGATCCCCTGCAACACATGGAAGAAGCCCTTCCTGGAGGCATGGGTGCAAGGAGAGTCTCCTGAGAGTCAGCCAGGTGGGCTGGTGAGTGTCAGTCTGGAGGACTGTGGGGAGAAGTTTGTCTGGAGGGCTAGTGAAAGGGGCAGCTTCAGGCAGGCGGGTTGGTTGTGCCTGAAGAAGTGGTGCTAGGATCAGTAGCCACAGGAGGAATGTAAGCTGGACACTGAGCTTTTCCTGCACAACCAAGGGGCCTTGGGGTCCTGCCTGGGTTACTGCAAGCAAGTGAGTGCTGGAGGAAGAAGTGGAGTGTACATAGAGACTGTATATAGGACTGTATATAGGAAGAGTTGTCCCTGAAGTTGTTCTAAAATCAAGTGTGCATCCCACAATCTCCAATCCCTATCCAGGTTGATATCCCTCAATAAAACAAAAAAAAAAACAATGTCACAGACTATTCTCTGATTCTGAGTGTCTGTGGAAATTTGGTGTGTCTGGCTGTGCAGAAGTGTTACTTGCATCTCCTTAGGGGGTATGCTACATGATGTTATGGGATCAACACAGTTTTCAGGGATAGCTTCAGCCATATGGTTTCTCGGCAGCACATATTTGACTGTGGACTTTTATTTTTACATTAAAAAAAAAGTTACAATCAACTTACAGACAGCAGCAGAACCCCAATATTATAATATTTGACCAAATATTTGTAGGTATACCCCCTTATTTATTACTATGGGAATTGGGTGCTGAGAATATGGGATGATGGTGTAAAGTAGGATTACACTTTTAACATCTAAAATTATGCAGTGCAAAAAAAAGAAAGAAGCAGATCACAGTCAGCAACAGTTGAATACTGCTCCCTAATCTAATGACATTAAAAGAATGAACATAACCATGTGCGATATGTCACACATTAACAAATGTTGTGTTAAGGCAGCCCATTGGTTTGTGTGTTTGGATGTCATTGAAAATGAATGGCAATGCCATACACTAATTGCAGTGTGACTTACTATAATCCAACAGCTTAAAACCTGCTAAGACAGAAATATTGTGTGATCTAATGTAAAGCCACCAATGTTGCAGATCCTTGCATTCTGTGTGTTTTTGAGATTTTGTGACTGGCTAACCTTAAGTTGTCCCAAACCTTTTTATTACTTTAGCAAATCATCTCCATAGCATTCAAGAGTATAAAACCTTATTCAGAAAATCTGAAATCCCACATTTTATACCCATACCTATATATAGGCTTTTAAACTGAACTGTGGTTTTCATTATCAGGTTATTGCTTCTTTCATATACAAGAGTTGGATTAGGTTCTGAAAGAGTACACCGCCCGGAGAGGAATTTCAGCAGTGACCTTTATTCTAATAGATTCTAGATATAAAATATTTGTTCTGCTTAGGTGATTCACCTGGATCACTAGATAAGATCATATTGTATTTGTTCATGTTGTCTGGACATCATGGTGAAAATGGCTTAACAGTCCCTGTTTTACTCTTTACAGTTCCAATGTTGTTTCAGCTTTACAAAGAGACTGATGGGAAAAGGTGAAGTATGCGGCCAGTTTTACACAATTATTCAAATTGTAATTCTATGCAGGCCACAGAAAATTGTTTAAAAATTTGAATTTAGTACAAGTTACTTGTTCCTATCATAATCTACTACAGCTATCATTGTATTTGTAAGACAAGCACGTGCAAGTCTTTAATATTTAAAAAAATTGTAAAGTA
>BLSH010397047.1:55858-72244 GCA_018402905.1 Glandirana rugosa
TTTTTTACAAAAAATATAAAAAAACCCCTAAAAATAAAATCGTTTTTCATTCTTTTTGACAAAAACAAAAAAAACGTTTTAACAGAACAAATAAACATCGCCACTAGTCTTTACTGCGTCTACCATAGTTTATGGTGGTTTTCTTTCGAGATAAACACCCTTTTTTCCTACGTTTAAAACAAATCCATGTTGCAACGTGCTGGCGTGTTAACAGTCAATTTCGCTTCGTCGCGACTTTTCACGAGACCAGGATGTCACCCTTTATGAAGGCCCCCACTTCACCAATTTAGTATTACTGTTGTCTTTGATGGGTTTAATGGGACTAGTTTTCAAATGTATGGGACTACTAAAACCGGACTATTGTACATGTGTTCAACTGTGTTTCCCCAAACTTACCGATAATTTACATTCTGATCACCGCTACAAATAAACAAGACAATTTTGCAAAAAAAACAAAAACAGTTTTTCTTACTTTTTGCTAAAATAAAAATCCCCAAAAAAATATAAAAAACATTTTTTTCATCGGTTTTGGACGATTTATATTCTTCCTCATATTTTTGGTTAAAAAAATCAAAATCGGTGTTTATTGACTGGTTTGCGCAAAAGTTGCTGCGTTTACGGATGATGAGAATTAATTTCTGGGCTTTTTATTTTCTGTTTATTTTTTACTAGTAATAGCGGTGATCTACGTTTTTTTAGCGGTACTGCGATATTGCGGCGGACATGTCGGATCATTTTGACACTTTTTTGGGACCATTAGCATTTATACAGCGATCAGTGCTATAAAAATGCACTGATTACTGTATAAATGCCATTGGCAGTGAAGGGGTTAACCTGCAGGGGAAGATCTAGAGGTTAACTGTGTTCCCTGAGTGTGTTCTAACTGTGAGAGGGCTGGGCTGTCAGGGGCACCAGAGATGTAACTGATCCCAATGACAGGGATCAGTAGATCTCTGCCATGCCCCTTGTCAGAATGGGGAACCACTGTGTTTACTTCGGCGGTTCCCCGTTCTTTCCCTCTGGCAGCTCATCGCGGCTCGCCAGCGGACATCGGGTCCGCCCGAGCCGCGGGCACACTCCTCCTGAGTGCGGCGGGCACAAGCTCACACCGCCGGCTAGCTGCCTGTCTGTAAATCGCCATCTATTTATGGTGATTCGCCAGATAGCTCCACACTGCCGCAGTAAATATACTGCGTGTGGTGTGGAAGGGGTTAAAAAGAGTAAACACAGTTGATTGATAATAAATGGCTTCAGCCAAACACTTATCATGAGTGAAAGAAATGTTTTTGTGTTATCATTCATATTCTCTAAAAAATGGCCAAGAAATCATAAATTCTGCCAGGGTATGTAAACTTATGAGCACAACTGTATGTAATGTGATGGGGATCCTAATATATAAAGGCATTTTTAAGGAAAAATGAAGAAATGGTAAATTAAAATTTTCAAGTAAATGCAGACTAATACAAGTGCATTTTAATGGCAGTCCACTAGCTGCCTCTAATTACTTTCATTTTACTCCCCAGCTGCTCTGTTCAGCCACCAGGAGTGGAGAGGACGCTCTGTGTGAGCTTTAGGCCTCATACACACGGGCGTATCTAAAAAAATAAACAAAACGTCGGGTCCGACGTCAAGGAAAAAAAGTCGACGTTTTTCGGCGTTATGCATTGGCGTTTTTGAGCGTTAGTGAGCGTCGGCGTCAATAGGCGTTTTTTAAAAAAAATCATCCCTTTGCTATTTTTCAACCTAAAAACGTAGACGTCAAAAAATGCCGGAAAACGCCGGTACAATATTAGGTGGCGTTTGTTGGCGTTTGTTGGCGTTTTGTGGCGTCGGCGTCAAAAAACGTCAAAACGTTACAGCCTCAGAACGCAATGGCCATGGGTTCTAATTTCTGCTCACTAACGCCGACGCCACCTACAGCTCAAAAACGCCGACGTTTTTATGGGGCCATTGACTAACATGGAGAGCTGCAAAAAACGCCAGAAAACGCCAGCGTCAAAAAACGTCCGTGTGTATGAGGCTTTAAGTTTCAACTTAGAGCTTGCACAAGGCTTCACCAATATGTGACAGCACTAGGTGCCGGAATAACCAATCAGCAAGTATTAGGCCTCATACACAGGGGTGTATCTTTAAAAATAAACAAAACGTCGGGCACGACGTCAATAAAAAAAAATCATCCCTCTGCTATTTTTAAACCTAAAAACGTCGGCGTCAAAAAACGCCGGAAAACACAGGTACAATATTAGTTGGCATATGTTGGCGTTTTGCGGCGTCGGCGTCAAAAAATACCAAAACGTTACAGCCTCAGAACGCGATGGCCGTGGGTTCTACTTTCAGCTCACTAACGCCGACGCCATCTACAGCTCAAAAACGCCAACGTTTTTATGGGGCCATTGACTAACATGGAGAGCTGCAAAAAACGCCAGAAAATGCCGGCGTCAAAAAACGTCCGTGTGTATGAGGCCTTAGAGCTATCATATTGGAGGAAGGGGTGAGTCACATGTTCATCATGCCTTGAAGTACCTGGTATTTCTCTTCATAACCTACTTCATCCACACAATGCTAAAAATATCCCATCCACCTACTGACGAAAGACCAGATTATCCCGGTCTGCTGACCAGTGGTCCAAAATGTGTTGGAGCAAGACTTTAGAAAATATCAAAACAGAAAAAACTTGTACTTCTGCACATTCACATAACCCAGAATACCAAAGCAGGCCATTGAGCATAGCAGGTCATAAAACTCGATATACCTGTACCAGTTCCCTTTCTTCTCTGCTATTATTCATGGTGTAAGGTCTACTTTAAGTCACTTTTATGAGAACAATAGGTATGCATAATAATCAACTGTACAATACTGTACATTGTGTCTTTGTGAATGCTTTCACAAAAAGCTAATATTCATTCAACACAAAAGCATCTTGCTGAGCACAATACAGTAGCACATTAGTCATTTTCAGAGTCAGCAAACATTACAGTTGTATGAACCATTAAAAGCAGGCAAAGAGCACTGTTGTTAAAACTGCAACATATGACTTGTTTAGCACTTTCAATTGCACTACAGCTGCTTCTAACATAGGGCTTTAATTTAAGACCTTTAATTTTCTTTTAGTTGTACTTTCAATTATTGATACTCTATCATCTTTGTTGCAATACCAGACTATTCAAGTCTCAGATGTACCCAGTGTACTAAAGTTGACTATAGCCAAAATAAATGCATTGATTAAAGGCTGTGATAATCTTGGCATGTTCACCAGTGTTCAGTGCGTTCAATAAAACACGTCCCCAGATGTGGTTTGCTCTACAAGAGGGCTCCGCTTTGCTTCTGTCATTCTGCATCTATAACAAACACTATGTATTGGATCACTGCTCAACAATATGCATTTCATAAACAAGTGAGGATAAAAGCTTGGCGTTGTATTTATGCAAAATTCTCCTAGCCTATTCTGACAGGGGACCTATTACCTGCTATGTAATATGCAAAGAAATAAGAGAGTGAAGCCCTTAGGGGCAGGGTGTGCGTTTGATAGGGAGGCTGCTGCAAAGGCTTCGTTGCAGGACCGGACACATGACTGACACCTTATTATAGCAAATGGGGGACTCAGTCTGTGTTTGAGTGATGTTCTCAATAATCAGATGTCATTCAGCCTACAGGATATTTCTTATGCTCTTGTGTTTAGATTCATAGTCGCAAGGCCTTCGGGAGCCAAATGGCTTCTCGCAAACCTCAGAGAAATATCTACCTATTTCCTTAATCAAATTTTACATATCAGTAAGAATTACTTATTACATTATATAGTGGTTACACTGCTGAGTTTGTAATTTCCCCATTTAACAGAGAAAATCACAATGTGCATCTGATTTGGAAGAGACTTGATGTATGGTTATTATGCTGGATTGTCATTTTTGAAAAAAGCGTATTTAAGGTTATTTAAGGTACTGTAGATTTTAGATGGTAAAGATGAGAGAATTTCCGAGGGTTCAATTTAATGAGGGCTTCAAAAAATCCTGTTTGAAATCTGCAAAACCTGAACTTATCGGTGAATATTAAAGCATTTGAAGGCTGAAACATGATACTAAATCTTAGCTATTTTCAAGGTTAAAAGGCAAGCTATTTCCAAAAAATGGCATGGGGAGCTGGACACTGACATTTAACAAAGCAAAATTATTATTTTTAAAATACTATACAGCAGGGATAGGGCCCATTTATTACGACTCTGAGGTCAACACAGAAAAAAACACTTTCAATTACATGTTTGAGATAGGCCTTTAAGCTGTATGTGGTGAAATGGAACGGTGTGATTTTCATGAACAACATCAGTGACATCATATCCTGGCATCACATATTGTGGTTGTTTAATTTTTTTTTACTTTTTTTGCTTAAATACAGCAGTCCAATCTGATTAATTTCAATCTGAAAAAAATTGACTGCAACGCTTGATTTTTTTTAAAGTGGTAATAGACCTAAATATGCTAGTGGAGATTACTGGAGCCACAACATATCTAAAAGCTTTAGAAAAGTTAAAAAAAAAAAAAAATGAAGCTAGGGGTGTGGCCAGCAGCCAGAGGAGATGGCCGCATAGGATCCGTTCTTCGGCTCATCGGGACCTGACAAGCGGCTCTGAGCGACGAGGAACTGTCGGAAAGCATCCCCACACTTCCACTATAGTCCGGGCAGCGGCGGTGAGCAGATGGGAAAGC
Source organism: Glandirana rugosa (assembly GCA_018402905.1). Classification (NCBI taxonomy): domain Eukaryota; kingdom Metazoa; phylum Chordata; class Amphibia; order Anura; family Ranidae; genus Glandirana; species Glandirana rugosa. Next base: position 60,559 of record BLSH010397047.1, read on the forward strand.
GCAAGAAGCGAGAGGGGCTCCGCAGGCTGTAGGACTTCTTCGGACCTGCGGAAGCCCGAGGCTTCAAAGATGGCGCCGGCGCGGCAGGCCGATCCCACAGCACGAACAATGCAACAGGCGCGGGAGCACAGGTAGGAAGAACACAATCTCCAGACACAGAGGGAGAGCTGTTTGCCTCCACAACAGCAAACCCTGTAAAACAGAGGAGATGGCTAGAAGCAGAGTGAAACTGTGAGTAACACACCTACCGACATAATTTGCACTAATGACAATGCTGTCTTAGGGGAAAAACTAGATGCATTCCCTACAGCTGGGCAACCTATACTGGACACTACACTTAAGGACATGTTGATCACACTCAGGGGGGCCCTACAATAGGATAGGACCACGTTCATGAGACAGACCAAGGCAGAAATAGACACCTTGGGGGACAGAATTGACAATATAGAGAACAAAATGGGAGATTACGCCTAAGCACACAATGAAGTGGTTGACGCACATGATGACCTGGTGGAGGAGATTAGGAACATTAAAATCAAAATGGTAGACATAAAAGGAACAATGTCAATTTTAGAGGCATAGCGGAATCTGTCCCCACCTCAGACCTCCATCCTTTCCTGCAAAAAATGATAGCAGAGCTACTCCCAGCAATAAGCCCCCATGAACTGGTAAAAGATAGAGCCCATAGGCTCCCCAAACCGTCATTCCTGCCAGACTCCGTCCCCAGGGATGTCATTGCTAGAATACATTACTTCCATGTCAAAGACAAACTCATGACCTTCGCCCGCAAAAGGAAAAGTCTCCTTGAGCCTTATGCAGGAATAACACTATACACTGATCTATCCCAAGCGACGATACAGGCCCGCAAGAACTTGAACATTGTAACTAAAATCTTGCGCAATAACAACATCCCGTATAAGTGGAAATTCCTCACAAAAATATCAGTGGAAAGAAACGGGAAAACACACTTCATCTCTCACCTAGAAGAGGGCTTAGACCTCATGAGAGACTGGGGAAGAATAGGAAGACATCTCTGACAACCCACCCCAACAACAACACAACTTGACCTGGGGCTCCAGGTCTAAAAAATGACTATCTAACCAACTAAATACCTGGACGCCAGCCTTTTTTCAATAATCAGCCCCATCCAACCAAGTCAATACTTAAGTGCTCCTCATGGAGCGGACTACAGAACCCCTTATCAGTACTTCAGAACCCGGATGGCTGGACATTATAAACCCCACTGATTGTGTATGGGACATCCCCATACCCTGGAGTTATAGTTTAACTGACCATTGAGTTTTGTTTGGTTCAGTTTACTTTCTTTGTTCCCTAGTTACCTACCCCTTACATTGTTAAGGATCACCAATAACCAGGAAAAGAGAATCCTAATGTTTTACTTCAACACATCAAAAGAAATGAGGCCCAAACTGTTCACACCATCAAATCTACTAACTGTCTATGGCATTTAAAATCCTGTCACTGAATGCTAAAGGGCTCAACAGCCCATACAAGCACAGAACTCTATGGAGGGATGCTCTTAAACATCAGTGCGATATTGTGTGTGTGCAGGAGACGCACTTCTCAGCTAACAACCCATCACTCTACACACACCGTTCCTTCCCACACATCTTTTACTCTAACCACAAAAAGAAAAAAAGAGGAGTACTAGTGGCATTTAAGGACACTGTATGTTTTAAACTGCTAGACTCAATAATCAATACCTAAGGCAGATTCTTGATTTTAGTAATGGAAATTAACAATGTTCTATACACCATGCTTTCCATTTATACACCGAACATGCACCGACATCGCTTCCTACGAAAAACTCTGCAGAGAGCACGGGACTTTAATATTCCTATTGACCCAACAACTGACTCTACAGGGAAAACCCCCCACCAAAAGTCAGGTCTCAACAACTTTTTATGCCAAGAAGACTTACATGACCCCTGGAGATGTTTACATACCACGGAGCGGGACTATACATTCTTTTCCAATCCGCACAAATCCTATTCAAGGATTGACTTTTTCCTAACAGATACATTTGTATTACAGAAAGTATCTGTGGCTAATATCCACAATATCACGTGGTCGGATCACGCTCCGATCACGATAGATATTAGGGATGGCCACCCAGGAACCAATATGAAATTGTGAAGAAACAACATGTATCTAATGTTAAATGATATCTATGCTAAAGTAATAAGGAAGCAGCTAGAAGAATTCTTCCAAATTAACATGGATAGTTCTAGCAGTGTCTTTAATCTGTGGTGCTCCCATAAAGCTTTTATAAGAGGTGTTTTAATCCAATTAGACACCAGGGAAAAAAAAGAAATCACGCCATATAAACACACTAATGAAGGAGATAGCCCAACTAGAAAAAGATCATAAATCAAACCCTCAACAATCCACCCTCAACAAACTTAGGCCCCTAAGGGAAGAACTTAAAACCAGCCTAATAACAGATCAAGATAAAACCTTCCAGAAACTAAAGCGAACCTCTAATTCCCAAAAGAATAAAGCAGGTAATAAATTAGCAGCCCAACTCAAAGACAAGCTAAAATGAGACTTAACTCCATCGGACACCATCAAACCGATAAAGTGGCCATAAACCCACAAGACATTGCACAAACGTTTTGCTGCTATTACACATCCCTTTATAACCTTAAGGATGACCCTAACACACACCACCCGAATCCAGAGGACATAACTAACTTTCTTAACACACTTAACCTACCAAGATTGGACCCCCACACTCTCTCCCAAATCAACAAGCCCATTTGTATCCAAGAAGTCACCAAGGTCATTGACGCACTCTCCCTGCACAAAGCCCTGGGAATAGATGGGCTCTCTTCTGAATATTACAAAGCCTTCTTGGCAGTCCTCAGCCCACACTTAGTAAATGTATTCAACGAAGCAACAAAAAAGGAACATTTCCCCAAAGAAGCGGTCATTGTAACCCTTCCCAAGCCAGGAAAAGAACCCAATCACCCTCAAAACTTTAGGCCAATTTCCTTACTTCCGACCTAAAGATTTACTCTAAAATTTTGGCAAATAGGCTCCTCGACATAACTCCTTACCTCATTGGCCCAGAACAAGTGGGTTTTGTTAAAGGAAGACAGGCCCCGGATGGAACAAGAAGAATGTTAAACTTAATCCACTATGCAGACACCAGCAAAACGCCTTCTCTGCTTCTCGCCCTGGATGCAGAGAAGGCATTTGATAGAGTGCACTAGGGGTATCTTTCCCATGTACTACAAAAATGTGGTTTTTCAGGCTTTGTCTTTTCTGCTATTATGGCTCTGTACCAAACCCTTCTGCCAAAATATTTGTATCAGGAACATTGTCGAAAACGTTATCTCCAATGGCATGAGACAGGGCTGCCCCCTATCCCCTATTATTTTTCTTTAGCCATAGAACCCTTGGCAAAGGCCATAAGAACCAAACCTAATATAAAAGGTTTCCACACAGGTGAACATGAACATAAACTGGGCCTATTTGGGTCTATTTGGGATATTATTTTATCTCTCACTGAACCAGAAACATCGCTTAAAGCCCTACAAGAGACCCTAACTTTATTTGGTAACATTTCCTACTGTAAAATAAACACTAGTAAATGCCATGTACTCCCCATGGGCCTACACCCTCCACAGCCCACAATATAAAAAGAAGCTTTAAGTATGCGTGGGATTCTACTTCCATCACCTACCTGGGAATCCAAATAGCTTTCCCCACAAACAAATTATTCGAGGCTAACTTTACACCCCTGATAAAAACTATTACAGACGACCTAAAAAACATTGGAAAACATCAATTATCCTGGCTGGGCAGAGCAGCAGCTTTTAAAATGCAAGTTCTCCCAAAAATCCTCTACGTATTTAGATCCCTTCCAATCCCTCTCCCATAGTCCTTCTTTGCTAAATGCAATACCCTGATACAAAATTTCTTATGGCAAGGACAAAAAACAAGAATAGCACTATCCACACTAACTAAACATAAAAGAAGAGGAGGAATAAGCCTCCCAGATCTTCAAGAGTATTATAGAGCAACCCTACTCGATCAACTTCAACACTGGGTGTCCTCTCCACAGGACAAACTTTGGGTGTCAATAGAAAAACATCTGGTCAAACACCATGACCTCTCGGCACTAATGATAGCAGCTCTTATGTCTCCCTTAGTCTGTAAAACCATACACCCAACCGTAGCGGCTTCCCTAGAAGCATAGCACACACTATTACATGTACAAAGAGGTAACGCTAACACTTGCAGTATAGACATCCCTGTCATGAAGTACCAATGGCTCATACCCTTCTTCCAAACAAAAGACTGGAGCTCTAGAGGCATGAATTTTGTTACAAGTATAAAACAAAACCCACTCCCTCAAGATACATATAGGATCCTCCAAATTAACCACTTTCACCTGCAATACGGGGGTAAAGATAAAATAGAAATCCCTAAACCAGTATGGAACTACCTTAGAGGCCAAGCCCCCAAAAAAATACGGGGCATCTAATTTTTCTACTCTGCCCTAACCAATACCACGAATGAAAGCAAAGAAAGGGACATGTTAAAATGGGAAAAGGAAATAGGCACATAATATACATTGGAAAAATGGAACCAAGCCATACAAGTGAGATACAGTCTCACATCATGCATCGACCACTGGGATAACTTTCAGAAAACATATCATAAATGGTACTTAACCCCATATAAACTAGCCAAAATCTACCCGGGCACATCCAACATGTGCTGGAGAGGTTGCTCCCTTGTAGGAAACCTATACCACATAATGTGGAAATGCACACATATCCAAGAATTCTGGAACAAGATTACTAGATTAGTGAACCAAACCACAGGACTTAAACTTACTCTGAACCCAGGATTAGCACTCTTTAACATAGGAGTTAACAACCATCCTAAAGTGCATAGAACGGTAATAACACATATTTTATATGCCACCAGAGTTTCTATACAAGTCACTGGAAATCCCCCATCCCCCTGACAATAGAAGAAGCGATTTTTCGAGTAAATACACAATGTCACTTTGAAAAACTCTAAAAGTCTAAAAGAGAGAGTCTAAAATAATTCAAAATGCCCTCCTTCTTACAATTATGGGATTTTTGGTTAAACCAACCCATAGCCTCACCAAGCCTCACACAATAATTCTGGCCTCATATATATGTAGATCCAACCCTGGTCCCATGAATAACATCCTGGTTTCTTTATAGTACAATTACCCTCTGGTACCCCAGGAGTAAGTATTTCTCTGCATCATGCCGGGGCCAGATGGGGATCCCCCAACAGGTCACAGCTAGGTCCCATTTGGGGTGACCGGGATGATCCCCTCCTATCCTAGGCTAAACTACGCCAGAGGACCCAGAGGCATTACAGCAGATGTAATACATGAATAGAATCAATGCTTTATCCTTAACTCTCCCCCACCCTGTTCTTTTTCCTTGAATGTTTTGTTTTATTTCTCTTGTCTTGAGATCCAAAGAGCTGTCACTATCAGTGAAGCAAGCCATCATTAGGTTGAAAAAACAAAACAAACCCATCAGAGAGATGAAAAAGAAAGAACGCACTGGTGAGCTCAGCAACACCAAAAGACCCGGAAGACCACGGAAAACAACTGTGGTGGATGACCAAAGAATTATTTCCCTGGTGAAGAAAACACCCTTCACAACAGTTGGCCAGATCAAGAACACTCTCCAGGAGGTAGGTGTATGTGTGTCAAAGTCAACAATCAAGAGACGACTTCACCAGAGTGAATACAGAGGGTTCACCCCAAGATGTAAACCATTGGTGAGCCTCAAAAACAGGAAGGCCAGATTAGAGTTTGCCAAACAACATCTAAAAAAGCCTTCACAGTTCTGGAACAACATCCTATGGACAGATGAGACCAAGATCAACTTGTACCAGAGTGATGGGAAGAGAAGAGTTTGGAGAAGGAAAGGAACTGCTCATGATCCAAAGCATACCACCTCATCAGTGAAGCATGGTGGTGGTAGTGTCATGGTGTGGGCATTTATGGCTGCCAATGGAACTGGTTCTCTTGTATTTCTTGATGATGTGACTGCTTACAAAAGCAGCAGGGTGAATTCTGAACTGTTTCGGGCAATATTATCTGCTCATATTCAGCCAAATGCTTCAGAACTCATTGGACGGTGCTTCATAGTGCAGATGGACAATGACCTGAAGCATACTGCAAAAGCAACCAAAGAGTTTTTTAAGGGAAAAAAGTGGAATGTTATGCAATGGCCACGTCAATCGCCTGACCTGAATCCGATTTAGCATGCATTTCACCTGCTGATGACAAAACTGAAGGGAAAATGCCCCAAGAACAAGCAGGAACTGAAGACAGTTGCAGTAGAGGCCTAGCAGAGCATCACCAGGGATGAAACCCAGCGTCTGGTGATGTCTATGCATTCCAGACTTCAGGCTGTAATTGACTGCAAAGGATTTGCAACCAAGTATTAAAAAGTGAAAGTTTGATTTATGATTGTTAATCTGTCCCGTTACTTTTGGTCCCTTAAAAAGTGAGAGGCACATATACAAACTGTTGTGATTTCTACACCATTCACCTGATTTGGATGTAAATACCCTCAAATTAAAGCTGAAAGTCTACAGATAAAGCACATCTTGTTCGTTTCATTTCAAATCCATTGTGGTGGAGTAGAGAGCCAAAAAGATTAGAATTGTGTCGATGTCCCAATATTTATGGACCTGATTGTATATATAACTATGTGATGTTCTAAACTACCTATCTGTATAGCTGATTCCCCAGTTATGTTGTTATTATGTATTATATGGGTTTAACGCCTATTTGTACTTATAATCATTCTCTTTAAATGGAAAACTGTAACCCACTGTGCTGTCTTTTTGAAAATAATAAACATTATTTGATAAAAAAAAAAAAAAAAATGAAGCTAAAGTCCTCAACTTAATGCAAATTAGCAGAACAGTTTAATAGTAAGTTTCTAAGCTTCTTTTTCACAGTATCACATTGCATTATCTTAGACGTTCAATAAAATGTCAGAATGGAGTGCAGAGAAAACACTTCAAAACCACAACTGTACATTCCATGAACCCCTGACCATCTCCATCATCTCCACAGCCTGGCACTCTAGTAAGACCTGGAGGGGCAGAGCAGAGAGCTGGTGACTCAGTATTGCTGAAACTCCAGAGGTGTAGAGACCTGAGGCCGAGGGGCCCCTATTTCTGAGTTCTGAGTTACTGGAAGCAGGACATTAATTATACTGCACCTATACTACACCTTTGCTGCATCTTTACTGCACCCATATTGCATGCTGGTTTATCGAAACTTTCGTTACATGCACCAACACTTCCCCTCCCATAAAACGTTCCTGCAAGTCCTCAATGTTCCCTTCTCCCCTTTCCTTCATTTCTATGTACAGTGCAAATCCAGATGATCTAGGCTTAGCATAGTGACCATTAATGCACTTGGCAGTATACAGTATCTCACAAAAGTGAGTACACCCTCACATTTTTGTAAATATTTTATTATATCTTTTCATGTGACAACACTGAAGAAATGACACTTTGCTACGATGTAAAGTAGTGAGTGCACAGCTTGTATAACAGTGTCAATTTGCTGTTCCCTCAAAATAACTCAACACACAGCCATTAAGGTCTAAACCACAACCCTCTTCCCCAACCCTCTAAAACATGCACTAGTCACTCCCATACCAAAAAAGGCCACACTCGATCCCACCAATCTTAACAACCTAAGACCCATCTCCTTACTCCCTTTTGCCTCCAAAATCCTTGAACGTATAGTTTACAACCGACTGAGTGACCACCTCACTGAAAACAATCTTCTTGATCCCCTTCAGTCTGGATTTCATCCACACCACTCCACAGAAACTGCCCTCACAAACGACTTGTTAACAGCAAAAAACAATGGTCATTATTCCATACTCTTACTCTTGGACCTCTCCGCTGCCTTTGACACAGTTGATCACCCCCTCCTCCTCAAAAAACTCAATTTGCTTGGTCTCCATGGCTGTGCTCTCCGTTGGTTCGAATCTTACCTATCTCACCGCACCTTCAGTGTCACTTACAACTCCACTTCTTCCTCTCCAACTCCTCTCACCGTTGGGGTCCCCCAAGGTTCTGTCCTTGGACCCCTACTATTCTCGATCTACACGTCCTCCCTGGGTCAGCTGATCACCTCCCATGGCTTCCGCTATCATTTATATGCCGATGATACCCAAATATATCTCTCTACTACTCAACTCACCCCATCAGTCTCCTCACAGATCACTGCCTTACTAACAGACATATCAACCTGGATGTCACAGCACTTCCTCAAACTGAATCTATCTAAAACTGAGCTCATGATATTTCCTCCCCCACATACCCCTTCCCCTGAATTCTCCTTTAAGATGAATGGCACAACTATTAGTGCGTCCCCACATGCCAGGGTGCTAGGGGTAACCCTAGACTCTAAACTGTCCTTTCAAGACCACATCCAATCCCTGTCCAAATCATGCCGCCTCAGCCTACAGAGCATCGCTAGAATATGCCCCTTTTTAACCAATGAGACCACCAAGCTTCTAATTCACTCTCTGGTTATCTCTCGCCTCGACTACTGTAACTCTCTCCCCATTGGATTACCTTTGCATACATTATCCCCCCTTCAGTCAATTATGAGTGCTGCTGCAAGACTTATCTACCTTGCCAACCGCTTAGTGTCCTCCGCCCCTCTCTGCCAATCTCTCCACTGGCTACCACTCACCCAACGTATAAAATTCAAAGTACTAACAATAATTTACAAAGCCATCCACAACTCTGCCCCCAGCTACATCTCTAACCTAGTCTCAAAATACCAGCCAAGCCGCTCTCTTCGGTCCTCCCAAGACCTCCTGCTCTCTAGCTCCCTTGTCACCTCCTCTCTTGCTTGCCTCCAGGATTTCTCGAGAGCTTCTCCCTTCCTCTGGAACTCCCTACCCCAATCAGTCCGACTGTCTCCTAATCTATCCATCTTTAGACGATCCCTGAAAACTTTTCTCTTTAAAGAAGCCTATCCTGCTTCTACCTAATACTCTTTCTTTCTACATCAGCTCATCCCCCACAGATTTTACCTTTTGTATCAATTGACCCTCCCTCTTAGATTGTAAGCTCTAACGAGCAGGGCCCTCTGATTCCTCTTGTACCAAATTGTGATGTAACTGTACTGTCTGCCTTCATTTTTGTAAAGCTTTGCGCAAACTGCTGGCGCTATATAAATCCTGTATAATAATAATAATTATAAACCGCAGGCAACAAAAGTGAGTACACCCCTGAGTGAAAATGTCCAAATTGGGCCCAAAGTGTCAATATTTTGTGTGGCCACCATCATTTTACGGCACTGCCTTAACCCTCTTGGGCATGGAGTTCACCAGAGCTTCACAGGTTGCCACTGGAGTCCTCTTCCACTCCTCCATGACGACATCACAGAGCTGGTGGATGTTTGAGCTCCTTTCCGTTTGAGGATGCCCCACAGATGTTCAATAGGGTTTAGGTCTGGATACAGCAAATTTACACTGTTATACAAGCTGTACACTCACTACTTTACATTGTAGCAAAGTGTCATTTCTTCAGTGTTGTCACACAAAAATGTGAGGGGTGTACTCACTTTTGTGAGATACTGTAGTCACTGTGTTCATTAAAGTATAACTAAAAACAAAACATTTTCTTTTAGTTTTGAATAGAGTGGAGATGGATTAGAGTGCTTGCCAGTTTTTATTGCTGTCTGTGTCCCCGTTAGGGAGAATCACCCTCTCTATTTGTCCTGTTTACTATCAGCATTGAAAGTTTAAGTAAAAGAAAATCCCAAATGAGACACAGATGACGAAAACAAATCTGACAGGGGTTACAACCTTCCATTGCTCTATCCAAACTGAAAAATAAAGTTTTGCCCAGAGTTCTACTTTGAGGCTGGGTTCACACTATTGCGAATTGGATTCGGTTTCCCCGCATCCAATTTGCAAGTCAAGAGATTGTGACCTGCTCTCTATGAAGCCTGTTCACACATCTCTGGTGCAAATTGCACAGGAGTCCTGTGCATCTTCTGGTCCATTTCAGGTACCAATTCAGCCAAAAATTCTAATTGAAATCGGACCTGAAACAGTGAACAGAGACACACTGGACCCCTGCTGTGAGCAGCTCCCTGCAGCAGTGTGAACTCAGCCTAAATCAAAGTTTACAACTTTCACTGCTGCACTTTAGGTGGCCTTGCTACTGTTGATGCTGATCTGGACTCCAAGTGCCATCTTATAAAGGGCTAATATACTGCAGCGCAAAGTCCAAACCAATGAAATATAAAGTGCTACTATACTGCAGCGCAAAGTCCAACTATTTGCTGAAGGAAATAAGTATTCACACTCATAAGCTGTGAGTATCAGTTGGAGTGCAGCCCATCACCAGTGTCACCACCACACTTGGCACCCTTACCGGAACAGGACGACCCTCTGACGACGTCACTCTTATGACGAAACGCGTTGGGTGGAGCCAAGGGACATTTTGACGTTTGACACACGTGACTAGGAAGTGGACGAACGGGCGCCATCTTTGTGGCTGGATGCCGGAATCAACATACAGGATGCTGTTTTTATTTCACCAACATGTGAGTGGATAAATTTTTTATAATGAACATCTTGTGAAGATTGTCTGCACTATGGGCTGTTTATGCTTTATTATATGATCGTGCTTGCTTGCCACATGGGACCATGTTGTTGAGCCGTATTGGAAAGCAGCAGAAGGAGAGGTTGACTTGCTGAGGGCGTCTGTGCGAGCCGGAGGGACTACCATATCTGGAGTTTAAACCAGGCTTACTCTGACCTTCCATAATAGAGGGTCGTCCTGTTCCGGTAAGGGTGCCAAGTGTGGTGGTGACACTGGTGACGGGCTGCACTCCAACTGATACTCGCAGCTTATGAGTGTGAATGCTTATTTCCTTCAGCACTTGGACTTTGCGCTGCAGTATAGTAGCACTTTATATTTATTGGTTATACCGGACCTGTCTGTCAGCTGCATAACGTTGTCCAGCATATACCAAGGACTCTAGCGCAGGATTGTGTTTTTTGTCTTACATCTGTTCACAAGTGCCATCTTATGCCTAGTTTTTATTACTAATCACTCTGTATACTAAATTGTGTTATTATCATTATTAACCACTTCCTTACTGGGCACTTAAACCCCCCTCCTGCCCAAACCAATGTTCAGTTTTCAGCGCTGTCGCTCTTTGAATGACAATTGCGTGGTCGTGCGGCGTTATACCCAAACAAAATTTGCGTCCTTTTTTCCCCACAAATAGAGCTTTCTTTTGGTGGTATTTGATCCCCTCTGCGTCATTTCTGATCGCCGCTATAAACAAAAAAAGAGCGACAATTTTGAAAAAAAAACAATATTTTTTACTTTTTGCTATAATAAATATCCAAAAATAAAAAATAAAAAAACAAATTTATTCATCAGTTTTGACCGATTTATATTCTTCTACATATTTTTGGTAAAAAAAATCGCAATCGGCGTTTATTGATTGGGTTGCGCAAAAGTTATAGCGCCTACAAACTATGGACATTGATTTATGGCGTTTTTATTTATTTTATTTTTTTTACTGGTAATGGCGGCGATCGGCGATTTTTATCGGGACTGCGATATCGGGGCGGACATGTCGGACGTTTTT
>BLSH010397047.1:84216-94763 GCA_018402905.1 Glandirana rugosa
ACAAGGAACCGGAAACAAGTGATTCCAAGAGATTGTTTGGAGGTTCCCGAAGTGTCTTGTCGACATAAATATGACTCTAATTTAATGTGTGTACACCTGCGATAAATGATTAATCCACTGAAGCCTTCCGTTAACCAAGGCGATCTAAAATCAATCCCCATAGTCTCATTCTCCCGACTTATGTTTACGGGCGGTGTGAAAAGTGTATAAATAAACATTTTTTTTTTAACTTTTTGTAAATAGTAAAAGGAAGGTGAAGTGTTAAGACGTGGTGAAACACAACCAGATAGTGTATTTTAGGGTTATTTTATGTAAATGCAAAAACCAACATTGATCTCAACTCGGTCCGTGCGATCGTTCGGGTTCCGTCCGGACCCGGACCCAGACTTTGTCCCGAAGTTCGGACGGACCAGCAGAACCCGAACTTCCAGAGGTTCGCTCAACTCTAGTTACAACCAAAAACGTAAATGTATTTTATTGGGATTTTATGTGATAGACCAACACAAAGTGGTGCAGAATTGTGAAGTGGAAGGAAAATGATAAATGTTTTTCAATTTTTTTTTTACAAATAAATATGTGAAAAGTGTGGCGGGCATTTGTATTCAGCCCTCTTACTCTGATACCCCTAACTAAAATCTAGCGGAACCAATTGCCTTCCGAAGTCACCTAATTAGTAAATAGCGTCCACATGTGTGTAATTTAATCTCAGTATAAATACAGCTGTTCTGTGAAGCCCTTGGAGGTTTGTTAGAGAACCTTAGTGAACAAAGGCCAAGGAACACATCAGACAGGCCAGGGATAAAGTTATGGAGATGTTGAAAGCAGGGTTCTGTTATAAAAAAAATATCCGAAGCTTTGGACATCTCACGGAGCATTGTTCAGTCCATCATCTGAAAATGGAAAGAGTATGGAACAATAGCAAACCTACCAAGACATACAGTATCTCACTAAAGTGTGTACGCCCCTCACATTTTTGTAAATATATTATTATATTTTTTCATGTGACAACACTGAAGAAATGACACTTTGCTACAATGTAAAGTAGTGAGTGTACAGCTTGTATAACAGTGTAAATTTGCTGTTCCCTCAAATTAACTCAACACACAGCCATTAATGTCTAAATCTCTGACAACAAAAGTGAGTACACCCCTAAGTGAAAATGTCCACATTGGGCCCAAAGAATCAATATTTTGTGTGGCCACCATTATTTTCCAGCAATGCCTCAACCCTCTTGGGCATGGAGAATATAGCAAAGGATGGGCAAAAATGTCACTATTTAGATGCAAAGCTGGTAGAGACATCTCCAAAGACTTGCAGCTGTAATTGCAGGGAAAGGTGGTTCTACAAAGTATTGACTCAGGGGAGCTGAATACAAATTCATGCCACACTTTTCCCATATTTATTTGTTAAAATAAAAAATGTTAAAAAGCATTTATCATTTTCCTCCCACTTCACAATTATGTGCCACTTTGTGTTGGTCTATCACATAAAATCCCAATAAAATTCATATACGTCATGTAACATGACAAAATGTGGAAAATTTCAAGGGGTGTGAATACTTTTTCAAGGCACTGTATGGATACCGGTGAGATGCTTGAAGGATTTAGAGATGTTGTCGGCTCTGCATAGACAGACACACTTGTGATGTATTAAAATGTTAGAGCTACATTTATTTATATCAGAAGCATCACCAGAGAGATTGTGCCAGCCATAAGGCACATATTCATTAACATAAACACGCACATGAGTAAGACTAAACACATGTACATGTGAACCCACAGGCATGTCCACCACAGATACTGGTGCTTAGTTGCCTAGTTGCCTATTTTAACCTGGGACCTGCATGGGATCATTGCTGAATGGTCTTTCAGCTTGTATCTCTGTTATCCTTGATCCTGAAATTGCTTGACTCTGTTATTGACTTGACTTTCTTCTGACAGGCCTTTTGATTACCCATGTCTGTTTATGTCTGCTGCCTACCTGTGGTATCCACCATGGTCTCTCTTGACAAAGATTTTGCCTGTTAATTCTGTATCTCATTGCCTGTATGTTGCCCCCCTCTGCTTGTCTCTGACCTTGATCCTACTCCTGATTTGTTACCTTCCTGCTGAACTGTTACTGAACTTGGCTTGTTACCAAGCTGTGATCTCTACTGGTCTGGGGGATGTTGGAATGCCCTCATCACTTTGCTTCTGCTTGACACTGGCACTTCCAAGCTCAAGCCCAGCTTCCTGGCACATGTGCCCTTCCATTGCTCTAGCAGTCCCTGTCTCAACTTTCAGGGGTGCTCAGATGGGAATTGTACAGTAGGCTATCCTCATCATACCAAACTCCTTATACAGGTATGGGCAATTTGTATATTTTATATCTACTATCTAAAAAAGGCTGAATGTTTTTTTTTATTTTTACCTTCCTACCTATGCATGAAGGTAAAAAACCTTCAGTATGCCACACCCCCCCCCTAATACTTACCTGAGTCTGATCTAAATCCAATGATGAGCACAAGAGCAGAGGATCTCTCTGCTCTCTTTCTCCTCATTGGCTCAGACACTGCAGCACGTCTTATGGACACACAGAGCAGAACTCAAGAGAAAGCATGCACAAGTACCCCATAGCAAAGAGCTTGCTATGGGGGCACCAGGAGCAGAGGGCCCAAGAAGAGGAGGATTGTGGCTGCTCTGTGCAAAAACATTGCACAGGGCAGGTAAGTATAACATTGTTTTTTTGTTTTGTTTTGCTTTTTTTATCATTTTTACCCTTAGTATCACGTTAGGTTTTAATAGATAATGCATTGAATGTAACTTAAAACCTTAAAATCCTGAAATTCAGATGGAATCTTAAGTGTTCTTATGTATACCTTTTACCATAAAAGAATGGATGGAGCTTGACATCAGAATCTGAAATCAGTCTGTGCATAATAGAATGGCCCATGTTTTGAGGCTGCTGGAGGGCTGTTCCCAGTATTTAAAAGTACCCGCAGGCAGCTCTAAATAACCACTTCCTGTATATACAGTACTGTCAGTTTACTTGTTTTAAAATGAGCACCATTTCATTTGAAAAAAAGCCCCAATAACTATAAGGAAACAGAGGTCACAAGAAAATCCGCCAAGAAATGAAAGCACAATATTGCTGGATCAGTGAATTTATACAGGCCATGGAACTCCAATATTGCATTCAATATTCTTTTAATATTCTTTTATTTTATGGTAAGGGAAAGAATTATCCATATCAGCCTAAAACTAGACTGATATGGATAAATCCTTATCTGTTAAAGACTGGGTCTATTTTTTAACAGGTACGGACAAATTAAAGAGAGGGCGCAAGATTTAGAGTAAGTGGGAAAAACAGCTATAACGACTGCTGGGGGGAATAAAGTGATAATATCAAATACTGCACATATATGTGACAGATATGTTCCAATATTTTAAGGCCTCATACACACGGACGTTTTTTGACGCCGGCGTTTTCTGGCGTTTTTTGCAGCTCTCCATGTTAGTCAATGGCCCCATAAAAACGTCGGCGTTTCTGAGCTGTAGGTGGCGTCGGCGTTAGTGAGCAGAAAGTAGAACCCATGGCCATCGCGTTCTGAGGCTGTAACATTTTGATGTTTTTTGACGCCGACGCCACAATATGCCAAGAAACGCCAACATATGCCACCATATGCCACCTATTATTATACCGGCGTTTTCCGGCGTTTTTTGACGCCGACGTTTTTAGGTTGAAAAATAGCAGAGGGATGATTTTTTTAAAAAAAACGCCTATTGACGCCGACGCTCACTAACGCTCAAAAACGCCAATGCATAACGCCGAAAGACGCCGACTTTTTTTCCTTGACGTCGGGCCCCACGTTTTGTTTATTTTTTTAGAAACGTCCGTGTGTATGAGGCCTAATTGTTCAGTGAAAGACAAGCAACTAAAAACACAGTTTAAAAACATATATATATTGTATATGTTTTTTTCTGCCAAAATATTTACAATTGTGTTCTACAACTTTGGCACCTAACCCTACCCCAAACCCCTCCCCCAACCCCGGCTGCACTGTATACCCAGGATGTTGACACCAACAGCTTTGCAGATACCTTTGACACCTGTCTGCTTGTCAGGTGAACACCACTACACCTATGAAGCAGTGCTCTTTCCATTTCCCAAAAACTGCCCAAACTTTCACTGCTGTATAGTTACCAAATACTTGCAGGATGTAAGGTACATTGAAAACCATTGAGCATCATACTAATTATATGGAACTTGCAAGTTTATAGATTTGTAGAACAGGGTTCTTCAAACTTTTTACAAGGAACAGTTCACTGTTCATCATTCTGTTGGGAAGCTGGATTGCGGTCAGAAGGAGTAAAAAAAAAATGTCAGAGGTCCATATGAGATAAAAGAAATGCTTCTGTATCAATGGCCACTGGGAGTAAAAAATGCCTCTGCGTCAACAGTCAGTGAGAGAATTAAATGCCTCTACATCAGTGGTAAGTAGAAGTAAAAAAAGAATCCTTGGTATAATGCCCTGGCATCGGTGAAAGTAAATATGTTCCTACATTATTGGTTAGGGATAGTATGAAATGCTCCTGTGTCAGTGGTAGTAAAGAAATGTCACTGTGTTAGTGAGATTTAAAAAAATGCCTGTGAATCTGTGGTCAGTGGGAGTAAAAAATGCCTCTGTGTTGGTTGTCAGTAGGAGTAATAAATTCTTTGGTAGAGTTTAAGAGGAATAATGACCCATTATTGGTGCCATTGGGAAGGATATTGCATCATTGTTAGGGTCATTGGGAGCAATCCTTTTCTATTATTGGTTTCATTGGGATTAGGAAAAACCTCCCCAGCACTGGTGTTCAGAAATCACTCACCTTTGAATATGCCACTTCTCTACTGGCTGGATGATGTCAGAGGCAGAACTATGTAACAACTGTTTGGCAAATCACTCCACCCAACAGTACCCAAGATACTTTGCCGAGTCCTGCATGCCATGTCTTCTCAAGGTGCGGTGTATGGAAGGAATTGAACAATAACTGGCTTGTGAGACATAATCTGAGAATCACTGGTGTGTTGAGCCCACAGTTTATTAGGGAATACAGAAGAAAAGGTGATGGAGCTCAGTGCTTACGTTCTTTTAAGGTATAATGAAGTTATACCAAAAGAAGGACACTCTTTATTCCATTACAAAGAGTGAAAGAGGTTATAATGTATTACAACAGTAGACTTCCGGTCATCTACTGGTGACCTTTGGGGTCCAGAGGGAATTTTTGTCACATTTGAGATTCAGTGGGATTTTAACTTTTAGTTACTAACTTAGGGCACCGATAACTATGTGGACAGATTTAGGTGGATTGAGTAGTAAGTGTGTGTTTGCATTTCTGTGGTAGGGACATTATACTTAAAATTTATCAAAGACTCAAGATTCACCAATTAAACATGGCAAATAAAAATCAAATATTGAAATAGCCACTGTTACACTTCTCCTAACGTGCCCACTGATTCATGGTGGATGGTAGACCAATGATATTAGTAGTTAACACAAGGAAGATGTGACAGACCCAACCAGGACAGGGACTTTTGGAGAGGACTAGGGGCAAGCCTCCTACCCACTGATTATGGCCCATGGAGAAAGCAGATCATTCTATAATGATGGACAACCACTTAATGGACGCTGAGAGCATGGTTTGGATTACATCTCTGAATAAGGACAATAAAGCTTCCCTTCTGGAATGGATGGAACGGTATAATATTAATACTGTACAAGTGTATGGTCAGAGAGAATATGGTGGCCCTCCTGCAGATTGGGTTGGAGAGGTTCCTCGCTTGGGACAGAAATATTTATTAACAATATCTCTTAAGTAATCTATGAAGATAAACTAATTCCACCTTTTCAGACTGCTGGAATATTGTAGGAGTTTACCTCATAGACTGTTGTTGGATAGTCTGAGGTGGGGTGGGGTTTGTTATGTTTTTATTGCTAAGTAGGTCTTTCCCATTGTTCTATTGCTTCTGTCTGTCTGATTATCTCTTGGAGATGAGATTAATTGTGAAAGCTTTAACTTGTTACCAAATTATTGTAGAATGTTAAATGTTTGTTGATTAACTTACTGTTTAATTAATTCCCTGTTTTGTTATTTGAAGTAAACATTGTCATGCTAATATCCTCAAGAGGGGAATGTCCTCCTGTGGTGTATAAAGTATGTGTCTGAGCTTCAATAAAGAGTCATTTCTTTGGTTCTATCTCAACATCTTGTCTGCGTACAATGCTTGGGGTAAAAAGGGCTGGTGTTAGCTCTCTGTCTGCTCGGAATGTCTTGGAGGGCAGGAGGCACTGTTTGGCAGAAGGAAGCCCCTAATCGGGGTGCCAAGCGGTTCTGTCACAGAAGATAAGGATATTGGCACTCTCTTTTTATCTTGCAGGAACTGACAAGGACACTGGAACTGTTAGGAAAAGACGGTGCTAAGGGTTAATGCATTTGGTTGTGCTTTCCTCTATTTCCTGGAACAGCAGCTCTATTTAAACTTCCTGCTTCCTGTAGCAAATGCTGTCCGTTCTATAGCATTCCAGTGTGTTCCCGTGACCTGTTTGCTAAAGACTTGCTGTATCTGTGACCCGGCTTGCCCGACCTTGATTGAACTCTGCCTGTACCGACCCTCTGCCTGTTTACGACCATGCTTCTGCCTGAACCCCCTTGTACCGCACCAGCCAGCCTGTTAACGACCCTGCCTGCACCTGACGACCCGTTTGCCTGCTCCCTTGTACCGCACCAGCCAGCCTGTTAACGACCCTGCCTGCACCTGATGACCCGTTTGCCTGCTCCCTTGCACCGCACCTGCCAGCCTGTTAACGACCCGGCCTGCATCACCACTCTTCTGTCTGCACGAGCTCCTGGAGGATCCTCACAACACCACCAGCATCCGCACCAGCCCTCGTGCCCCCCTGTGCTCCGGAATCTCCTGTCTGCTCTACCAGGGGTTCCCGAACCAGGGTCGTAAGAGAGGTTGCCCTCTGCACAATCAGACTCCATCACCAGGTACGTGACAGGAACTCTGGAAAGATCAACAATTATTTTCTGCACTTGCTAAAAATATTATTAGCTTGAGTAAAAAAAGGAAAATTAATGCAGCCACCACATCTAGTACTGGTAAGCTGCAAACTTTAGTGCATGCATGTTACTTGATTTCTAATTTGTAGCTATGCCATTTGTAGAATCAATATAAGAAATCACCAGGCACCCTAAAAACAACCTTAATGTACCCACAATAGGATGTGGCAATGGCCTGCCTAAAGCTATCACTACACACGTGGCCTGGTGAAAGTGGTTTATTATTCTTGTCTCGTCTCTTCTGTTCTTTTCCAGACATAAGTGGTGAAAACAGCCCAGAACTAGTCCTTCCTAACAATGTCTGGCCCTGCTCATTTGTGCAATCTAAATAAAATACCATATCATATTCAGATACTGTAAGGTCATTATATGGCAATGTTATATTCATTACTGAAAACTATAACTATAGTTGGAAATTGGATTCTCAGCCTTTACCAGTTGGGATTTATAAACTTCAGTGGTCTGTATTTGCTGGACTCTGCTGGAGTTTGACTAGATATAGAAAATCACTACAATTGAGTTGAGGATGCAGAGTAAATGGGAAAAAGGTTTTCTATTTCTGTTCTTAAATTTCCTGTTCATATTGCCGTGTTGTTAAAAAAATCTCTTCATTGATTTAGTACGCAAATAGTACATATCCTGACTTTACAGATAAATAAACAACTGTTTTCTTGCTGCAGCTTCCTATATAGGTCTACCTCCTATTATTTTGCTTTCTGTTGAATACCCAAAAATTCGATTGTAATTTAATCTCACCCTGCTATATGTATCTAAAATATTTAATGTACTGGACCACTAGTATTTTATATCTGATTGAGGTATTTCGGAAAAAAATTACTGCATCTTGGCCACTAAATGAAGCTGACAATCACAGGAAGTCATAGTTTGAGATAAAATATGGGAAAAAAATCTGTGCAGCCTGGGCAAATGCTTGTGGCATTCGTCCAACTAACATTTTATAGAGCACATATTGTTAAAATAAAATGCAAAAATCAAAAAATCTACTGAATACATTGGAGTTTATAAATACAACTGACCACATTCATATTGCTAGATGTACATTATTCAGTAAAAGTATGGGGATTGAATAGCAGAGGTGATGCCAGTAACACACAATCAGATTTCAATTGTACTTTATTCTTTTTATAGTAGATAATAACATATTAAAACTGTTACTGGTATGGGTATGGTTGCTATGATATAGTATAGTATAGTATAGTATAGTATAGTATAGTATAGTACAGTATAGTATAACATCCAGATGCTATTCTCTATCAATTTTCATAGACTATTGTATAACATTTAGTGCTGAGGTTTATCTAAGGCAAACAATAGCAATGTGCTTTAAACTCACTACAACAAATACCTTTCACAAAGTTCGTGATTTACCTGCCCTGCCGTGCAATATTACTTTTATTAGAAAATGTGGATCTTGGCTGGAGCGTTATCATGTCTCAAGGTTATATGAGTGTCTCTCTAAAACCTATCATGTATGTCATTTGAGAAAGAAAACAAAACTAAATGAATCCAATGAATATAACACATAGCAAGCTTTCTCTTTATATATTTCATAGAAATTACAGCTTGCCGTAGAATGAAATACCCTTCACCTCATAACTGCACTCAGAGATCTGTACACAGTCTGTTTGACTAGAGAATGATACTTTTCCTGTCTTATTACAGACAATGATGTTAGCTAGAAATTGTTGGAGAGAAAATGAGTTCTTGTAAATGTCTATAAATTCTAGGTGTAATTGTTGTAGCAGCATCATTGGAAATTACATGAGTGGTTGGGGAACCGGGGCATTGAAAGAAGTGCCTCAATGGCAAAAACAGCCCCCCCCCCCACCCCCTGCTATAGCCGGCGGCACTGATCGTTCTGGAAAAAACTGACAGGATGGTTGTATGGTTGTACAAAAGTCGATTGATAGATTGACTTCCTTACAACTGGCCTGTCCATACATGGATCAAAGTTTGGCTAGTTTCTGCTGAAATGGCCCGAATTTCAATCCATGTATGGCCGACCTAAGGCGCTGCGCAAACTGCTGGCGCTATATAAATCCTGTATAAAAATAATAATAATGCACACCTCTGCACATTTTAACCCACTTTTTCTTGTATGACCATTAAAAGGACAATAACTAGAATGAGAAAATCAATCTCATGGTATGTATGTATACTGGATATACTGTAGTATCTGTTCTTAATATGTATGTATGAAAGCTGCTTAGTAACACTTCTCTAGTTCTGAATGCTAGTTGTATTTGTCAGTATTAGAGTTGATCGAACCTCTGGAAGTTCAGGTTCTGCTGGTTCGGCCAAACTTCGGGACAAAGTCCGGGTTCGGGTCCGGACTGGACCCGAACTTTGACACGGACCCCGAACCCCATTGAAATCAATGGGAACCCGAACTTTTAGGCACAAAAATGGCTGTAAAAAAGTCCTGGAAAGTCCTAGAGGTCTGAAAAAGGAAGGAAAATGGGGGTAAGGGTCGGACAAGTGCCCTACAAAGAAATGGGGATAGGGAACTAACATAAAATACTTTTTAAGCTAAAATCACATAAAAAAAATCAAAAATGGAGGTGGATGTGGAGTTGGAGGTTGAGGAGGCGGTGAAAGTAGCGGTGGAGGAGGAGGAGGTAGCCAACACTGTTTTTTTATTTTTGGAATTTTTTGTTTGTTTTTTAAACCAGCAATGTAGATGCACTTTTTAATTTTGTGCAAGAAACAATAATCTGTCCCTTTAAGCAACAGTAGGAACCTTACCCTATAGAACTAGGAGATGATTTTAGATTCTAAAATCATCTCCAAGTTGTACAGGGAAAGCCTCCAGCTGTTTCTTTAAGGGAAAGATTGGTGTCCTAAAATCGAAGATGATTTTAAAACACTAATATGGCTTCTCTGCGGCTGATATAATGATTTCCCACACAATTTGATGATGATTTTAAAATACTAATATGGCCTCTCTGCGGCTGATATAAGGATTTTCCACACAATTTGAAGATGATTTTAAAACACTAATATGGCTTTTCTGCGGCTGATATAAGGATTTTCCACACAATTTGATGATGATTTTAAAACACTAATATGGCTTCTCTGTGGCTGATATAAGGATTTTCCACACAATTTGATGATGATTTTAAAACACTAATATGGCTTATCTGCGGCTGATATAACGATTTTCCACACAATTTGATGAGGATTTTAAAACACTAATATGGCTTCCCTGCGGCTGATATAGGGGTTTTCACACACACTTTGATGATGATTTTAGAACACTAATCTTTCCCTTAAAGCAACAGCTGGAACCTTTCCCTGTACAACTTGATGATGATTTTAGAACAGTAATCTTTCCCTTAAAGCAACAGCTGGAACCTTTCCCTGTACAACTTGATGATTTTAGAACACTAATCTTTCCCTTAAAGCAACAGCTGGAACCTTTCCCTGTACAACTTGATGATG
>BLSH010397047.1:126526-138869 GCA_018402905.1 Glandirana rugosa
CAGTTAGTTGTTTACGAAGTGACCAAACGGGAATCTTCGGTAGTGTCGGTACGGATGATTACCGTACCGACACTAACCGGTCGCATAGTACACTGGGTCGGAGAAATATTCGACCTCAGCAGTATGTGAAATCTCAAATTACTCCAACAATCTGATCATTGTGCACGATCGTAGCGATCGTTGTTTTATGCAGAGTTTGATCTGCAACTCAAAGCAGCAGTATGTGAAATTTCAAATTTCTGCTATCTGTCCCTCAGAGCAACAGCACAGCAGTAGTAATCTCAGGATGCAGGATCAGATGTTAAAATGTCTGTAATCTCTCCCTCACGCCGGCAGCTTCCTCTCCCTACACTAACCCAAGAGCATGTGACATGCAGCACTGTGACTCCAGCTTATAAAGAGGCTGGGTCACATGATACGCTGGCCAATCACAGCCATGCCATTAGTAGGCATGGCTGTGATGGCTTCTAAGGGCAAACCAGTGAAGCATTTGTTGATTGACTGCCCTGCAGCTATTCAACATGCGTGATCAACTACCAGAACCCAGAACCCGAATCCGAATGTTTTTTGAAATGTCCGTGTTCGGGTCCTGGTCCCGGACACCCGAAAGTTTGGTACGGACCTGAACGTTACAGTACGGGTTCGCTCAACACTATTCACTAGTAATCCACATTTGGCTTTTGATTTGTAACAGACTTTATATATTAGGAGGGTTTTTCTACTCCTTTGTGTCCATTTCTGCTTTTGCCCAGGTAGTACGCTGTCCATAACCTGTTTGACTATAAATAAGTTGATTCTCATAATTCTTCTGCTTTGCTCTACATGCTGCTTTTAAACCTATGTCAAAGTAATATAATAATTTTACCAATTCATGCACTTTTTTATTATAATGCCCTTTTCCTTGTTTACCATTGTCTAGTAAAGAAAACTGCGTGGAGAATTCAACTGTTAACAGTAAATCATTTATCTGTTAACCAAAGTTGATAAGTCCTAGTAATTTATATATTTTCAAAACTTTGACTGTGTGAAATGTTATGTGCAGTCCTAGCCTTAGTTAGCCAATATTATAAGCAACAAGTAACACATTTTATAATGACTAGCTGTGCTCAATGTAGTTATGTTTATTATGAATATTTTGTGCTGAGCTATTGATTTAGGGTCCTTTCACACACACGGACCGTTCATCAGTTCATCAGTTCGTCAGTTCATCAGTTCATCCGTTTTTCATCAGTTTTTTCATCCGTTTTTTTCATCCGTTTTTTCATCAGTGGTCATCAGTTTTTCATCAGTTTTTTTTTACATTCACTACCATTGCAAAAACGGATGAAAAACTGACCGTTCGTCAGTTTACATCCGTTTTTCGTCCGATCCATTTTTGACGGATGAAAAATAGGACTTTCATCCGTTCAAAAAAATGGATGCTGATGGAAGCGGATGAAAACGGATGCAAATACATGATCATCAGCTGTCATCCGTTTTTCCATAGAGTTGCATTGATGTCCGTTTTTCATCCATCAACGGATGGAAGAAAAATGGACAAACGGTCCGTGTGTGTGAAAGGGGCCTTAATCTGATAAGGAAGCATGCATGACTCCTTAATCACCACTACTTTCTTACAAATTCAAACTCACTTTGTAAATTTCTTTTCTGATAACTTGCATTCCATATATTCCCTAGTCACCTTGTGGGAAGGTCTCAAGTCAACTTTACAAGGTCATTCAAATTTCCTCTTGAAAGATAGAAAAAAAAAATAGCAACATCTTTTAGCCTCTGCAGAAAGAAGTTTCTAACAATAACAAGATAAATATGCTACATACTGTAGCTGGAACTTCTTCTCATGGCCAAGATGCTGCAATGGTCCAAGCACAAATATTTGTGTGTTAATAAGCAAGGCTATATGCTGCAGCTGAATAGAAATCTTCCCCGAAATCCGCTGCCTTAAATAAATTGTGTTCTTTATCTGTGCATCTCCCCTCTGACACAACCAAAATAGTCACAATTCCCTGGGCAGTCACTGCATCCCCAGCAACTGCTGCTGTCACATTGCTTACATAAAACATTCTCCCCCATATTAATCCCCAAATATATATATATATATATATATATATATATATATATATATATGAGTTATATTTTGGAGTAAATATATGGGGTGAGCAAATTAAGCTATCACTATACAAATATAAACATTGTACATAAATACCCCTAGATTGAACTATTCCTGGCCAAAAGAAGTAGTTCAATCAACTATATACATTAAAGGAGTTGCATAGGCAGAAGGTTTTTATCTTAATGCAGTCAATGCATTAAGATAACTTAACCTTCTGTGTGTAGCAGCCTCCCTCAGTCCTCCTAAGGCCTCATGCACCCAGGACGTTTTTGGACGTTTTTTTTTTTTTTACAGCTGCTGTTTTTAGCTTCAGATTTTTTCTACAATCAATAAACTCCCCATTATGTTAGCCTATGTGTTCATGCACACATAGGCTGTTAAACTGTTTATGGCTGGGGTGTTTTTGAGCTGTAAAAAAACCCCAAGACTAGTGTGTTCTCAGAGAGTTTTTTCAGATGTAAAAATGGCCAAAAATGTGCAAAAACATGCAAAAACGCGGCTCACCAATGTTTTTGGACATTTTTGATCCATTATAAAAAAAAAAAGCCCAAAAACGCTATTGCTGAAAAAATCTCAAAAACACTCAAAACCGCTAGTGCAATAACGCTGAAAAGAGCTGAAAAATTCACTACAAAGCTACTGATGCTTCTAGAACATATTTTAAATGTTCTGTGTGCATGAGGCCTAATACCTACCTGAGCCCCTTCTCTCTCCAGTGATGTCTACGAGTGTCTTAGCCATCCAGGACACTTCTCCTGCTTGGCTGAGACACAGCAGCAGCACCATTAACTATATGAATGCCAAATAATGAAAACAAAATTCAGATGAAATTTGAATCGATTCAAATAGTTTTCAAATAAATTTTGAATAGTTTTCAAATTCAAATTTAAAAAAAGTTTTTGAATTCAAATAGTTTTTGAATTTGAATAATTTTCCAAATTTCAAAGAGAATAAAATAGAATAGAAAATAAAGGAGTAGAACAAAAAAATATAATATAATAGAAAATAATACAACAGAAAATAAAAGAATATAATATAACAGAGTAAAACAGAATAAAATAAAATAGAAAATAAAAGAACAGAATAGAATAGAATAGAAATTATTAGAATAGAATAAAAAAGAATAGAACAGCATAGAATATAACCACCTTCTGAAATTCAAATCTCAAATAGAATACTTTTGAATTCAAATATATAACAAAAGAATAGAATAGGAAAGAATAGAATGGAAAAAAAGAATAGAATATAATAGAATAGAATGTTATAGAATAGAAAATAATACAATTCAAAAAACAATAAAATAGAATAGAATAGGATAAAATAGAATATACATATAACTAGAGTTGAGCGAACCCGAACTATAAAGTTTGGGTTCGTACCGGACTTTAGGGTGTCCGTGTCCCGAACCGGGACATTTTGAGAAAAAGTCCGGGTTCGGGTATTTTTTTGCACCTTTTGAATAGCTGCAGGGCAGCCAATCAACAAGCGTTTCACTTGTTTGCCCCTATAGAAACCATCATGGCATGGCTGTGATTGGCCAGTGCATCATGTGACCCAGCCTCTATATAAGATGGAGTCACATACAGTAGTGCTGCATGTCACATCATCTCATACTAGTGTAGGGAGAGGATCCTGCTGCTGTGAGGGACACATTAGCTTTATAAAATCATCTCATACTAGTGTAGGGAAAGGATGCTGCTGCTGGTGTGAGGGACAGATTAGCTTTAGAAAATCATCTCATACTAGTGTAGGGAGAGGATGCTGCTGCTGGTGTGAGGAAAAGATTAGCTTTAGAAAATCTGTTAAAAAGAGCGATTTGTTGGTGGGTGGGTGCTAGAGGAGATTTTTGTTTGCTAGAGTACATTTTGTTTGCTAAGCAAAGTGCCTCATATAAAACCTTTACCAATTTTTCTGTTTGTTAGGTGGGCGTTTGCAGCCATTTTTGCAAGTGCAGTACACTTGCAACTGCTTGTGTGTCAGGGACACTACTTTAATCGTGTTCTGTTAGTTCAGTTGGCAACATTTTGGCATATTTAAATACTTTGCAGTTAGACAAATCAAAACATTTTTTTTGTGCAAAATATTACATTTGCGGCCAGCGGGGCATCTCTTGCACAAAATTAAAAAGTGCGTCTACATTTCTGGTTTAAAAAAAAATAAAAAATAAAAATATTCTAAATACTACATTTGTGGCCAGCGGTGCATTTCTTGCACAAAAATAAAAAGTGCGTCTACATTGCTGGTTTAAAAAATATATATCAACTTCCGGTTCCGGCGCCGCATGGAGTAGCTGTGCTCTCAGCTAGCTCCCAGCCTGCTCTCCTAAATCTGCCTGCAAAGCCGACCAGAACTCCTTTTTTCGCCGGAATCCCCTCTTGCAGAACACCTTCCACCCTCGATGGACCGCTTTGTGGAGAAAGGGACCTCCCGAACGAACCCGCAGTGCCGGCCCGAAATCGAGGACCCGGCTTCGGCCCTCAATACCGCGGCCTTAGTCCCCGATCATCCGATCGTTCAACCGGCCGTTCTGCAATACAACCCTCCATCACAGCAGAGCTCCAGGGGACCCGACGGACTAACCCAAGGGGAATCAGAAATGGAGACCAATAGCACCCCCCAACTTGTCTCCCAAAACTTAGAAACTTCTGACACCGAGCGAATTGCATGCGGTTGCTGCACTCCTTGCCCCCACGATTGAACAATCAGTTCAAAGAGCCATACAGGCAAGCATGGCTCACATCCATAAGGACCTCAAAGAACACTCTACAAGGCTCAACGAAGCAGAGAACCGCATATCCAGCATCGAGGACAAGCTCTACCAGATACAAGGATTTGAACAGCACCCTGTCGAGAGGGAATATACCTTTTTCTCCCACGCACACAAATCTCTCACGAGGATCGATTATCTATTCTGCTCTGATTCCCTAGTTCCCAAGACCAATGACTCAGAGATACATGAATTGGTCATCTCTGACCACGCCCCAATATCAATAAACATCTCCCTTGGTCCCCCCAAACAGGCACCCCCCCTTTGGAGATTCCCCCCCTTCCTTCATAACAACAAAGACTTCAAGGCATTCCTAGATTCCACTTGGGATGAGTATACAGACACCA
This sequence comes from Glandirana rugosa, assembly GCA_018402905.1. Classification (NCBI taxonomy): domain Eukaryota; kingdom Metazoa; phylum Chordata; class Amphibia; order Anura; family Ranidae; genus Glandirana; species Glandirana rugosa. Next base: position 131,751 of record BLSH010397047.1, read on the forward strand.
ACCATTTGCATTCATCCGACCCCACCCTTTTTTGGGAGGCCGGCAAGGCCTACCTTAGAGGACGAATTATATCCTACTCAGCTGCCTACAAAAGACAGGTCATGTCCAACTACAAAGCGGCAAGCTATAAACATAGAAGCACCCAACAAGCTCTCTTCAACTCAAACACACCCGAACATACCGCAGCCTGGCTTACCGCTAAACACTCCTTTGACTCCTGGGCGGACAACTTGGAACGCATAAATAGATCCCAAATAGAGGCTTCATTCCATAAATTTGGTAACAAAGCAGGGAAACTCCTGGCTAGACTTTGTAGAGGGCCCACTAAACCAACCCAAATTTCCTCCCTCCGAGACCCTGCCGGTACATTAAAGACCAAACCCCACGAGATAAGCCAGATCATGCTGAGTTTCTACTCAAAGCTTTATGCCCCCGACCAGATAAATCTGACCATGGCCAACTCATTCCTGGAGAAAATCCAGCTCCCTAAGATATCTACAGAACATCTGGCTATGCTAAATGAACCCATAAGTGAGCAAGACGTCAGGGACTCCATCAATCATCTCACCCCGCCAAAGCTCCAGGACCAGATAGTTTCACAGGCAAATTTTTTAAAACACTTCAAGACAAAATGGTCCCCCCCCTCCAGGCTCTCTACTCCCATATTTGGGAAGGCAACCCTTACCCCCCCACTAGCAACCAGGCCACCATCAAACTCATTGAGAAAAAAGGAAAAGACCTCACAGACCCCGGTTCATACAGGCCCATCTCTCTCTTAAATATTGATGCTAAAATCTTATCCAAAATAGTAGCCCAAAGACTAGCCAAGATCATACCTCATCTAATTGACCCTGCCCAATCGGGCTTTGTCAAAGGGAGGACAGCTACACTTAACATAAGAAAGGTGTTGGCGGTACTGGAAAGCACCAGACTCGACCCTGGGGGTGACCGTGCCATCATCACCCTGGACGCCAAAAAAGCCTTTGACAACGTCAGCTTTGACTGGCATCACCTGGTGTTAAATAGGTTGGGTTTTGGTGGCCCATTCACACATCTAATTAAATCCATGTACCAGGCTCCGGTGGCCAGGATGATGGTGGCGGGACTACTCACCCCCGAGTTTAGACTTTAAAAAGGTACTAGGCAGGGCTGCCCTTTGTCCCCCCTCCTTTTCAATATCGCCATAGAGCCTCTGTCCAGATTCCTAAATTACATCGCCCCCCTACATGGCATTCAGATAGGAGAATCCACAATACGCTCCTCCCTCTTTGCGGATGATGTGCTAGTATTCACATCAAACCCAAAACCCGACCTGTCCCTAATTAAGCGCATCTTTGACTAATTCAATTCGTGCTCAGGCCTTCACATAAATTACCGTAAAAGTGAGATCCTACTATTGGGTCCATCCCGAAACGCGAGTTGGGCCGGCTCCTCTCCCTTCACTCTCGCCCATTCTCACATCACCTACCTGGGGATTAACATAGGGAAATCTCCTGCATCCTTATACCATCTCAACTACCCCCCTCTTATCTCCAAAATTACCCGAGAATTGGATAATTGGATGGATCTACCTCTTTCGCTCCTGGGAAGAAGTCACTTGGTAAAAATGGTCAGCTTTGCCTGCCTACTATATCCTCTCCAAACTATACCGCTGCTGATTAAACACAAAGATATTCAACTTCTCAACAAATCTATTTCTTCCTTCATATGGCGAGGGAGGCGACCCCGTATTGCTCTGACCAAGCTTACTCTTCCCAGGGGCCAAGGTGGGGCTGGCATTCCTGACATAAGGTTGTATAATGTTGCCTCCCTTCTGAGATTCAGCATGGACTGGATCACTAAGTCTGGCCGGTACTCTAACCACATCCTCGAACAACACATGGTACATCCCTTCTCCTTGACCACTCTCCTCCACGTCAAATGGAAGAACCTGCCTTCAAATCTACAACATAACCTACTCCTCAGGGACACTTCCATTGCCTGGAGAACCTACAGGAGACTCTTCAAACTCCCCTCTTCCTTATCCCCCTATCTCCCTATCAAGGGGAACCCGGAATTCCCACCAGGTTTGTCAACCAAAGCCTACTCAACTTGGGAAGACCAAGGCCTAACAAACTTCTCTCTGTGCATAACGTCCTCGGGTCAGCCTCGGGACCTGGACTCTATCATGGCCGAATACGCCTTCCCCAAATCCCACATCTTCCAACTATGGCAATGCTGAAGCTTCATTAAGGCGGCCTGTCCGATTAGCCACCTGAGATTCTCCTCCAGTAAACTGGACACCCTGATCCAAAAAAGATCTTACAGCCTGTCCGAAATCTACAAACTTCTACTGGAAAAAGCCAGACATCCAGTAAACGGCTTAAAATCCTCCAACTGGTCTAAAGACTTTTCCTCCCCAGATCTAGCACAAAAAATCCTTGATGGTTACAACCATACAATTAAGCTGACTCCGAATGAAACCTGGAGAGAGACTCAACTAAAAATCTTGCATCGTGCTCACATCCCATTCCTAATGGACAACTCAAACCAGGACGGGGCTAAATGCCCACTTTGTGACCAACCAAGGCCTTCACTCGCCCATCGTTTCTGGTCATGCTCCCACATATCAGCCTTCTGGGATCAGGTCATATCCTACATTCACAATGTCAATCTTCTCCTGTTGCCTAAAGATCCCCTCCTTTTAATCTTCGGATACTGGGACAAAGCACTGTTAAAGTGGTCGCCCCCCTTGAAACCCCAGACCATAGAATGGGCAGCGACCTGCCTCCTGACGGCGAGAAGGGCAATCCTAAAGACCTGGATAGAGAAAAGCCCTCCCTCCCTAGTTATGGTGGTGAACGAACTCAGATTGCTCCTCTACAAGGACAAACGAAATACTAACTTTACGCATCCACGAGCGGCGCAGCAATTCTGGAACAGATGGAACCCGTTCGTCTCAGCCACACTTACAGCAGAAGACGAAAGGGCTCTGAGAACCACACTCTCTTATTATCCTGCGACCTCCTCCCACTTCCTATCGGATGATGTCCACTAAGTATGTCCCTTATATTTTCCTTCCCTCCACTTGGACCTCGGAGACCCTTTCAACTCCTGCTAGGAACTCCGTCTTTCCACCAACCCTCAGTCGGACACCCTCAGCCTTCCTCTCAAGCCACTTGGACTTACATTTGCTGTGTAGCCCCCTTACCTTTGATTGCAGCCCCCCCTCCCCCCTTTCCCTATTCCTTCCCAAATGTTATTTTACTTTTTGCCAGTGTGATCCATCCCGCCACCCCTCCTTTTTTGCTATGGCTAGTACAGCTACTAACTCATGGTGGTTTAAAACTCTGTATAGAGGTATCGCTTATATTCACTTTTGTATTAAGTACTTTTGTAAACCTTCGCCTACTCCTAGGTGCTCATTGTTTTTCTCTTTTGACCTTGTGCCTGTACAATATCTTTATACTTCAATAAAATCTCTAAAAAAAAATCTATATATATATATTCTAAATACTACATTTGCGGCCAGCGGTGCATTTCTTGCACAAAAATAAAAAGTGTGTCTACATTGCTGGTTTAAAATAAAAATATTCTAAATACTACATTTGCGGTCAGCGGTGCATTTCTTGCACGGAAATAAAAAGTGCATCTACATTGTTTGTTTAACCACTTCCTCACAGGACACTTACTCCCCCTTCCTTACCAGACCAATTTTCAGCTTTCAGTGCTCTCACACTTTAAATGACAATTACTCAGTCATGCTACACTGTACCCAAACAAAATTGTTATCATTTTTTTCTCACAAATAGAGCTTTCTTTTGGTGGTATATAATCACTGCTGGGTTTTTTATTTTTTTCAATATAAGCGAAAAAGTAGCGAAAATTTTGAAAAAAAAACACTTTTTTTTAGTTTGTTTTGAAAAATTTAGCAAAAAAGTAATTTTTCTTCATAAATTTGGGCCATCATTTATACTGCTACATATCTTTGGTAAAAATAACCCAAATTAGTGTATATTATTTATTCTCTGTGAAAGTTATAAAGTCTACAAGCTATGGTGCAAATCATTGAAAATTGATCCCACCTGATGTACTGATGGCCTATCTCATTTCTTGCGACCCTAACAAGCCAGGAAAGTACAAATACCCCCCAAATGACCCCTTTTTGGAACATAGACATTCCAAGGTTTTTAGTAAGAGGCATGGTGAGTTTTTTGAAGTTGTATTTTTTTCCCCACAATTCTTTGCAAAATGAAGATTTTTTTTTTTACACATATTTGTTATAACAACAAGTTATTTCTCACACACAGCATATGTATACTTGCAATGACACCCCAAAACACATTCTGCTACTCCTCCTGAGTATGGCGATACCACATGTGTGAGACTTTTACACAGCCTGGCCACATACACAGGCCCAACATTGAAGTAGCACCTTTAGGCGTTCTACGCGCATAAATTACATAAATCTAATTTCTCAACCACCTATTACAACTTTGAAGGCCCTGGAGCACCAGGACAATGGAATTGCCCACAAAATGACCCCATTTTGGAAAGCTAACACCCCAATGAATAATCTATGAGGCATAATGAGTCTTTTGAAAGGTTCATTTTTTCCAGAAGTTTTTGGAAAATGTGAAAAAAAAATGAAAACACATTTTATTTACACAAAGCTGTCCATTTATAACATATTTCCAACACATAGCATGTACATAGAAAAAAATGACACCCCAAAACACATTCTGCTACTCCTCCTGAGTATGGCGATACCACATGTGTGAGACTTTTACACAGACTGGCCACATACAAAGGCTCAACATCCAAGTAGCACCTCCAGGCGTTCTAGGGACATAAATGACACACATAAATTCCTGCCAACCTCTTACATTGTTGAAAGCCCTTTGTATTTCTAATACATAGCAAGTACTGTAATACCAATTACAAACCAAAATACATTCTGCTGAGCAAAGGGTAAAAAAAAATTACCTGCGGTTTAGTAGTGCAGGGGCCCACAGAGGAAAGCATCGGTCCAGGCAGCAGGCAGGAGCGTGGACAGCGACAACAAAACAGACAGCAGGCAGCAATACTGTCCATAGTCAGTACAGGTAGAGATATTAGCAGCACAGCCAAAGCATTGGTCCAGGTAGCAGGCAGGGATGTGGTTGGCAGCAGTGAAAGGATTGTCTATGCAACAGGCAGGAATACTGGCCATAGTACAGGCAGAGATATGGTCAGTACAGCCAAAGTATTGGTCCAGGCAGCAGGCACATGGTCCATAAAAAGTCCTGGGTCAGTGCAGGCAGAGATATTGTCAGTACAGCCAAAGTATTTATCCAGGCAGCAGGCAGGACCATCAAGCTTAGGGCCTCAGGAAAGAATGGTGATGGGGGACAGGGGTAGAGGCTTCTCCCACCCAATCACTTTGAAGCATCCGGGCACCAGACCCTGTTCTGGAAATTACAAAACAAAGAAAAAAACAATAACTGTTTTTCTCAAATCAGAACATCATTCTGGAGCCCCTCACATATGTGAGACCCCTGTGTAGCAGGGTGAAAGATCAGTCCAAGGGGCAGGCAAAAACATGGTCAACATTCCGAGGTCAGTGCAGGTAAAAGGCAGAAATAGACAGTAGGCAGAGGAATAGTCGATACAATCCAAGGTCAGTTCACGTGAAAGACAGAAACATGGCGGATAAGCAATGCAGATGGCAGGCAGAGGCTTAGTTGATAAACAGGCCAGGGTCAGTTCACATGGTAGGCAGTGGCATGGTTGGTTGAGGCAACAGGGAACTAATCAGCACAGGAATTTGAAAATGGGGAAATGGCAGTCTACTTATGGGCTAATAATATACAAGGGTATGATAGCGTCTAAAGCATTTTCCGTGACAAAGGCCAGGTTGGGAGGGACATTGGGGACAATGGAAACTAGTGTCTCTCCTAACTCCTCTTTTGCTGCACACCCGACATTTTTTTTTGGCGTTGTCTTCCGTTTGCCGATGGTGGAATCTTTTCAGAAAAATTACGCTCATGCAGTCTGCTGACACAATCGGAGTGAAGGCTTTCTGGGGCTGATCCTTGTGGATATAGCAGGGCAGTGATGACATCTTCAATAAATTTTAGGAAGGTGCTGGATACTTGGTGTTGGGTCGATTTTTGATAAGTGATAAATGAGTTGTACATGGCCAAATGAAAGAGGTAAATAGCAACTTTTTTATACCAGAAGAGGGACTTTCTTGTGGATAGGTAGGGCTGCAACATCTGATTGTTTAAATCCACCCCCCCATGAATTTATTGTATTCGTGGATACAGCAAGGCTTTGGATTTGGTCCGCGTCTTCTAGGAACTTCCACGAGGTGTCATCGTGGATGGTTAACATGATGTATACGTCCATCTTATCCCTCCACTTCAGGGCCAACACTTCCTCATTCCTCAGGCTTTCCCATTCCCCCCTTTGTAGCCTTGTGTTGAGAAGATGCTGTGGGAAGCCCTTCCTGTTTTTCCTTGCTGTACCACAGGCCAATGTTTTATTTAGGTAAAGGTGGCGTAAAAGGGGCAAACTAGTGTAGTAGTTGTCCATATAAATGTGATACCCCTTTTGGAAGAGTGGGAATGCCAACTGCCAGACAATTTTCCCACTTGTTCCCAGGTATGGTGGACACTCGGGGGGCTGGAGCTGGGAATCTTTGCCTTCGTACACACAAAAGGCATAGACATAACCGGTGGAGCTTTCACAAAGCTTGTTGAGCTTCAAACTGTATCTGGCCCTCTTGGGATATACTGTTTGATTCCCAGCCGGCCTTTGAAATGGACCAGGGATTCGTCCACAGCTATGTTTTTGTCAGGGGTGTACAACTCGGAAAACCTCTTGGAGAAATAATCAATAAGGGGGCAAATTTGACATAACTCGTCAAAGTCGGGATGATTTCAGGGGGGGCACTGCGTGTTGTTGCTAAAATGCAGGAAGCGCATTATAATTTTATAGCGGGACCTGGTCATGACACTTGAAAAAACTGGCATGTGGTGGATGGGGTGGGTAGAACAATACGTGGTCAGTTCGTTCTTTTTTTGTAATCCCCATGTTGAGTGTCAGGCCTAAAAATACTTTAAACTCCTCCACGGTTAAGGGTCTCCATTGGAAGGG
>BLSH010397047.1:152961-167215 GCA_018402905.1 Glandirana rugosa
CGTGCGTCGCGCCGCTAACCCCAACGCCGAACAAGGAGCCTGTTTGGGGTTGGGACTAGTCCCATTTCCCGGTTACTTTAACCGAGAAATGGTGCACTAGCAGACACAGGTTAGTGTCGGCCAGTGTTTACAGTTGTTTCACGGTCCATTGAATGACAATGGTCCGTGAAGAGGAGTGTGTGGAAAGGTCACACTCCTCTTTTCGTAGATTTGACACTCAATCTCTCAATGACACCCTAATGTACACGGTCTAACGGGGGACTTATTTTCTCCTGGACAGTAGCGGTCGGATAGTGTCATGGACAGACTCTCACAGTTTAGATGCTTTTCTCCTCACACTGGAAAGGTGTGTGAGGAGAAGTGCCTGGTAACAGTAAGTTACCTGGCACTTTGTTGACATTTGTGACCGGCTGTGATTGGACACAGACGATCACGTGGTAAAGAGCCAATTTCATTGGCCCTTTACCCTGATCAGGGTTGGGGTTTGTCCGAGGAACAAGCCGCAACCCCAATCGCCGCGCTGCGTGCCCCTTTTGGGGGCGATTGCAGCTACATAGCGAATGACCGGCTGTGATAGGACACATCTGGTCACGGGTTAAAGAGCCAAATTTATTGGTTCTTTACCCCGATCGGGGATGGGCTGAGTGGGGCCCCTGGGGGCCCGCAGACCAGCGAGAACTGCAGGACGTCATATGACGTCCTGTTAGCATAGGGAGTGCACCTTGTCGGCGTATTTTTACTATACGCCGGTAAGGAAGTGGTTAAAAAAAAGAATAATAATTTATTATTCTTTTTTTATTATTAATAAAGAGTGCTACACAGTACATTTGTACCTTGCTGTGCATTTCTTGCACAAAATTAAAAAGTGCATCTACATTGCTGGTTAAAAAAAAAAAAAAATATTATAAATACTACATTTGCAGCCAGCAGTGCATTTCTTGCACAAAAATAAAAAGTGCATCTACATTGCTGGTTTAAAAAAAAGGAATAATAATTTATTATTCTTTTTTTTATTATTAATAAATATTGCTACACAGTACATTTGCACCTTGCTATGCATTTCTTGCACAAAAATAAAAAGTGTGTCTACATTGCTGGTTTAAAAAAATATATATATTCTAAATACTACATTTGCGGCCAGCGGTGCATTTCTTGCACAAAAATAAAAAGTGCATCTACATTGCTGGTTTAAAAAAAAGAATAATAATTTATTATTCTTTTTCATTATTATTAATAAATAGTTATACATAGTACATTTGCACCTTGCTGTGCATTTCTTGCACAAAAATAAAAAGTGCGTCTACATTGCTAGTTTAAAAAAAAAAAATTCTACATACTACATTTGCAGCCAGCAGTGCATTTCTTGCACAAAAATAAGAAGTGTGTCTACATTGCTGGTTTAAAAAAAAAACATTCTAATTACTACATTTGCAGCCAGTGGTGCATTTCTTACACAAAAATAAAAAGTGTGTCTACATTGCTGGTTTAAAAAATAAAAATATTCGAAATACTCCATTTGCGGCCAGGAGTGCATTTCTTGCACAAAAATAAAAAGTGCATCTACATTGCTGGTTTAAAAAAAGAATAATCATTTATTATTCTTTTTCTTATTATTAATAAATATTGCTACACAGTACATTTGCACCTTGCCGTGCATTTCTTGCACAAAAATAAAAAGTGTGTCTACATTGCTGGTTTAAAAAAAAAGAATAATATATTTTTATTTATTTTTTTAAGTATTAATAAATAGTGCTACATAGTACATTTGCACCTTGCTGTGCATTTCTTGCACAAAAATAAAAAGTGCATCTACATTGCTGGTTTAAAAAAAAAGAATAATAATTTATTTTTATTTTTTTTTAATTATTAATAAATAGTGCTACATATTACATTTGCACCTTGCTGTGCATTTCTTGCACAAAAATAAAAAGTGCATCTACATTGCTGGTTTAAAAAAAATATTCAAAATACTACATTTGCGGCCAGCGGTGCATTTCTTGCACAAAAATAAAAAGTGTGTCTACATTGCTGGTTTAAAAAAAAGAATAATAATTTTTTTTTTTAAGTATTAATAAATAGTGCTACATAGTACATTTGCACCTTGCTGTGCATTTCTTGCACAAAAATAAAAAGTGCATCTACATTGCTGGTTTAAAAAAAAAATATTCTAACTTCTACATTTGCGACCAGCGGTGCATTTCTTGCACAAAAATAAAAATTGCATCTACATTGCTGGTTTAAAAAAAAAATAATAATTTATTATTCTTTTTTTAAAAATATTAATAAATAGTGATACATTTGCACCTTGCTGTGCATTTCTTGCACAAAAATAAAAAGTGCATCTACATTGCTGGTTTAAAAAAAAAAATTCTAAATACTACATTTGCGGCCAGCGTTGCATTTCTTGCACAAAAATAAAAAGTGCATCTACATTGCTGGTTTAAAAAAAAGAATAATAATGTATTTTTCTTTTTCATTATTATTAATAAATAGTGCTACATAGTACATTTGCACCTGGCTGTGCATCTCTTGCACAAAAATAAAAAGTGCGTCTACATTGCTGGTTTAAAAAAAAGAATAATAATTTATTATTCTTTGTTTATTATTTTTAATATATAAAATATATAAAATATACATTGCTGGTTTAAAAAAAAGAATAATAATGTATTATTCTTTTTCATTATTATTAATAAATAGTGCTACATAGTACATTTGCACCTGGCTGTGCATCTCTTGCACAAAAATAAAAAGTGCATCTACATTGATGGTTTAAAAAAAAAAAAATTCTAAATACTACATTTGCGGCCAGCGTTGCATTTCTTGCACAAAAATAAAAAGTGCATCTACATTGCTGGTTTAAAAAAAAGAATAATAATGTATTATTATTTTTCATTATTATTAATAAATAGTGCTACATAGTACATTTGCACCTTGCTGTGCATTTCTTGCACAAAAATAAAAAGTGCGTCTACATTGCTGGTTTAAAAAAAAAGAATAATAAATTTGCACCTTGCTGTGCATTTCTTGCACAAAATTGCACATTGCCGGTTTAAAAAATAATATAATTTTGTGCTAAATAGTACATTTGTGTCCAGAATGAGGAGAGCATCAAATAAGGGACGTGGTCGTGGTGCTGCTGCTGTTGGTGTTGTTGGTGAAGCTCCTGTTGCAAGCAGAGGATGTGGTCGATCTGTTCCAGCTACACGCACAAGTGAAACACCTTCTTCAGGTGCGAGTAGCCAACAGAACCTTTAACGTTATATGGTAGGCCCGAATGCCGCTCAACGATTGGTGAGGCCAGAACAAGTACAGGCAATAGTAGATTGGGTGGCTGACAATGTCTCCAGTTCCTTCACATTGTCTCCCACCCAGTCCCTTGCTGAAAGCTCAGAGTTGGCACCTGAACCCCATGGCCATCTGTCTTTCACCTCCGCCCCTTGTAAATCAGCCAAGCAGTCTAAACCTCAAGTCATGCAGCAGTTTCTTATGCTTTTTGATGACTCTGCTGGTGTGCTTTCCATGGGCCATCCCCATAGCCCTGCCCCAGAAGTGGAAGACATTGAGTGCACCGATGCCCAACCACTTCTGTTTCAGGATGAGGACATGGAAACACCACCACAGCACGTCTCTGATGATGACGAAACACAGGTGCTAACTGCTGCGGCTTTCTACAGTGTGCTGACTGACAAGGAGGGCAGTGGTGAAGAGTGGGTGGAAGATGATGTGGAAGATGATGAGGTCCTAGACCCCACATGGAATGAAGGTCATGCGAGTGAGGTTTGCAGTTTGGAGGAAGAGGTGGTGGTCGCACAGAGGCACCAGCACAGCAAAAGAGGAAGCAGGTTGAAAAAGCGGAGCGAGCGTCCCCTAGACAGTAGGCCTGCTACTACCCACGGCACCCAGGGACCTAGCACACCAAAGGCAGCTCAAAGGAGTTCCCTGGCGTGGCAGTTCTTCAGACAATGTGCTGATGACAAGACACGAGTGCTTTGCACGCTGTGCAATCAGAGCCTGAAGCGAGGCATAAATGTTCTAAACCTGAGCACAACCTGCATGACCAGGCATCTACATGCAAAGCACAAGCTGCAGTGGAATAAGCACCTAAAAATCCGAGAAAGGTCTCGGGCTCCTCCTGCTTCCTCTTCCGCTGCTGCCTCGGCCTCTTCCTCCACCTCTACAGTGACATTGTCACCTGCCACCCAGAAAACAGACAATTTGACAGCAACGCCGACATGTCCACTAGCGTCCCCAAGCATTTCCACATGGTCCCATGGAAGCTTACAGCTGTCCATCTCCCAAACACTGGAGAGAAAGAGGAAGTACCCCCCTACCCACTCGCGATCCCTGGCCCTGAATGCCAGCATTTCAACATCCCTGGCCTTTGAAATGCTGTCATTTCATCTGGTGGACTAGGACAGTTTTAAAAACTTGATGGCGGTGGCTGTCCCACAGTACGTGGTTCCCAGCCACCACTACCAGGTGAGCCATCCCTTCCCTGCACAAACAAGTCGGGGACCAGATCAAGTGTGCACTGCACAGCACCATTTGTGGCAAGGTCCACATAACCACTGATACGTGGACCAGTAAGCATGGCAGGGACGCTATATCTCGCTAACTGCACACTGGGCAAATGTAGTGGCGGGTGGGCCTGAGGCGGATAGCAGTTTGGCGCATGCCCTTCCCACACTGAGGATTGCAGGGCATTTCTCTTTGCCTCCTGTTGCCTCCTCCTCCTACTCTGCTTCCTCCTCCTCTACCACCTCCTCATCCGGTCAGCATAACACCTTCACCACCAACTTCAGCACATCCAGGGGGAAACAACAGCAGGCTGTTTTAAAACTGATATATTTGGGGGATAAACCCCACACTGCGCAGGAGCTGTGGACAGGCATTGAACAACAGACTGATGAGTGGTTGTTGCCACTGAGCCTCAACCCCGGCCTGGTGGTGTGCGATAATGGGCAAAATCTCATAGCAGCTCTGGGCCTAGCCGGTTTGACGCTCATGCCTTGCCTGGTGCATGTGCTGAATTTGGCGGTGCAGAAATCTCTAAAAAAACTACCCGGATATGTCAGAGCTGCTGCAGAAAGTGCGGGCCGTCTGTGCGCGCTTTCGGCATTCTCACCCTGCTGCTGCTCACCTGTCTGCGCTGCATCGGAAATTCGGCCTTCACGCTCACCGCCTCCTATGCGATGTGCCCACAAGGTGGAACTCCACCTTGCACATGCTGGAGAGACTGTGCGAGCAGCAGCAGGCAATAGTTGAGTTTCAGCTGCAGCACGCACGGGTCAGTCGCTCTGCGGAACAGCACCACTTCACCACCAACGAGCGGGCCTCCATGCGAGACCTGTGTACCATATTGCGGTGTTTCGAGTACTCCACCAACATGGTGAGTGCCGATGACACTGTTCTCAGCGTTACTATCCCATTTCTATGTCTCCTTGAAAAAACACTTCGGGCGATGATGGAAGAGGATGTGGCACAGGAGGAAGAGGAGGAGAAAGAGGTTATCAGGCCAGTCATGCACAAGTGGCTCGGAGGGTGCGTTTCTGCACCAGCATAGGCCAGGTAAAAAAATTTCAAGCCATGGCACAGTTCTGGAGGATGAGGAGGATGAGGAAGAGGAGGAACCGTGTTCACAGCAGGGTGGCACCCAACGCAGCTCATGGGCATCACTGGAGCATGACTGGGGGGATACGGAAGACAGCTTGTCTTTGCCTCTGGGCAGCCTGTCACACATGAGCGACTACATGCTGCAGTGCCTGCTCAAGGACAGCCGTGTTGCCCACATTGTAACTTGTGCTGATTACTGGGTGGCCATCCTGCTGGATCCCTGTTACAAGGACAATGTGCCATCCTTAATTCCCCCACTGGAGCATGATCGGAAGATGCGCGGCTACCAGCGCATGCTGGTAGACGCGCTGCAGAGGGCATTCCCAAATGACACTGGGGGCTCAGTGGAAGCACAAGGTGAAGGTAGAGGAGGAGGAAGAGGAGGAAGAGGTCACCAACGCAGCTGTGGCACCGCCAGCACCTCAGAAGGCAGGGTTAGCAGGGCCGATATGTGGAAAAGCTTTGTCAGCAGCACGCCACAACAAACAGCACCACCAGTCTTAGCAGGAGGAAGCATTTCAGCAACATTAAGTAACATTAAGTTATTTCCCTATTCACATTTGTTTGCAGGGCACTTGTCCTACTCTTACCCCCATTTTGCTTCCTTTTGCAGCCCTCTAGCCCTTTCCAGGTCTTTTTTAGAGCCATTTTAGTGCCCAAAAGTTTGGGTCAACTTTGACTTCAATGGGGTTCAGGGTTCGGGGTCAAGTTCGGGTCAAGTTCGGGGCTTCTTTTTCGCAAAGTTCGGCCAAACCCGAACATCCAGGTGTCCGCTCAACTCTACATATAACCATTTCCCAAAATTCAAATAGAATCAATTCACATTTCAATAGAATAGAAAAGAATATATCAGAATAGAATAGAAAATAACAGAATAGTATAGAAAAAAAAAAACAACAGAATAGAAAAGAAAGAAGAAAACCATCTTTTGAAATTCAAATTTTGAATAGAATAAATTTGAATTTTTTTTTTTTTTTAACTATAGATTTTATTGAAAGCTTACTGTCTTACATCAGTAGCATTCATCCGTTGAGTTTCATATTTAAACAATATGATAGGGAATGGTAGACATATGTAGCTTAACAAAAGGAAGTAAAAGAAAAACAAAACAATGAAAGAAAACAAATTCCTGTTCACAGCTTTATATCTGCTTGGTTCCTATTACAGGGAGGTAGTGAGTACGACCTCAATTAGAGATAGAGCCTGTCACCCCTAAAGGGAACACACTGTGATCAGGCTCTGAGTATATTAGAGTTAGAAACATTAGTTGTGATCCTCCTGGGGATCATATTGCATTGAATTAGCTAAAATAAGTCCATGTAGATAATTTCATAACCATAACAAAATAAACTAAACTATCCCTTCGGGTAGCTCTTTGTTGGAACACAGTCTTAAAAGTTTGCTTCATCTCTTGGGTCCATTAAAAGTCTTAGTGGTTGATAACGAATCAAATACTCCACTGGATGAGTATCAGTATGTCTGAATTGCAGTGCATATCCATCCTTTGAATACTATTTACTATGTAGAGACCTATTTTGAGATTTTTATACAACACTAGAGATTCTCTTGGATTCCAACCAAAGATTCCAGCATCTGTGGAAGGCCTGGGCCCTCCCCCCCTTATATGCAAGCATCTTTTCCATTTTGCATTGTGCGTTAACTCTGGAACCAATTTCTGCAATAGTTGGGGGGGGGGGGGTTGCCTTCCATTTCGCTGCTATTGCTATTCTTATAGCAAAACATGAGCAGTAATTTTCCTTGAGTTGACCGGGAAATGTTCAATTCCCAGCCTTAGAAGTGTCAATTCCGGAGTGATACAGTGTTGTACTTCTGTTACCTCTGAAATGAGGGAGGATACCTCCTTCCACAGATGCTGAATGGGTTTACATGCCCATAGTATGTGTAATAAGTTACCGTTACCTTGGCATTCCCTCCAGCACAACGAGGGCATGTTCTGGTTCATTGTGTGCAACCGCATTGGGGTCATATGCCATCTATGTAAGATCTTTTGCAAATTATCCCAATGGTCTACACATGCAGATGACTTACTATTATGTTTTATTGCTGAGAGCCATTGTGGCAGGTTGAACTCCTTTTGTAGCTCCTTCTCCCATTTAAGCATGGCCGGGGAGTTTGTCTCCTACAGGGTGGAAATTGCAATATTTATAAAACAACAATATACCTCTGACTCGTGGGGGCATCCTATATATAAGAAAGTGCCATAGTGGCAAGGGTACAGCTACTGGGGTAGTTTGGAGTTTTTCCTCAAGATGTTTGATTTGCTGGATTCTGAATTGGTCATCAGCAGTCCGGTCTGTTAAGTCTGTGATAGAGTAGTTGACTCCCTTCCATTTCCATTTACTAGTAGAGTAGTTATGGATCAAGTATTCGTAGGCTGCCAATGGCTTTTTAAGATGAAAGAGTAATTCCCCTGGATATCTCTGTCTACACATTGAAGACCAGGCTTGTACTGTGGCAATAATAGTAGGGTATGGAGGTATTATTGGATTGTGCGCCATCGCAGAAGCAAAAAGGAGTGCAGTTAGTTTATGCCCAGGTGTAGCTTCTTGTTCAATGGTGGACCATAGGTTATCTGCCTGGCAGGAGAACCACTATTTCATCTGGTCCAGCATTGAAGCTTGGTAGTACGCCCGTGCATAAGCAACTTCCCCCTTTACGTTTGTGCTTGTAGAGATTGGCTAGTGCTACTCTGGGTTTTTTTCCTGCCCAAATTAATTTCCTCAGGTTAGTGGTTAACTGAGAAAAGAATTTGAGTGGTATTGGGATCGGGAGGGTTCTAAAGTGGTACAGTGGTTTAGGCATAATTTGCATCTGGTAGGCTGCTATGCGTGCAGGGGAATAATTTTTTAAGGATGTTTATCTTTTTTTCAGATACATTTAGGGGAAGGTCAGAACATTTGGTAGTGTTGATTTTGTAGAAGGATACTTTCCCAAAAGCATTCAAAATGGTATTTGCTGCCGCAATTGAGGAACCTGGTTTGGTCAGTGTGAAAATGATATCATCAGCAAAGAGTCCTATCTTGTGTTCCTTGGGGCCTACTGTTATGCCTTGAATGCTTGCGCTAGACCTGATTGTTTCCACCAGGGGTTCTATGGCTAAAGAGAAGACTATCGGGGAAAGAGGACATCTCTGGCGGGTACCGTTTGTGAGCTGAAATGGATCTGACAATATGCTTGACGTATACACCTTTGCTGTAGGGCCCGAATACAGAGACATTATTTCTGAATGTATAAACCCGTTGAGTCCGAATTTGTTGAGGGTGGAAACTAGATATCCCAGTGAGCCCTATCGAATGCTTTTTCAGCATCTAGGGCAAGGAAAACGGCAGGTTTATATGAGATTTCAGCATACCTGAGTAGATTAATCATTCTTCTTGTGCTGTCTGGGGCCTGTCTGCCTTTTACAAACCCTACCTGATCCAAGCCCACCAGAAAAGGTGTGATTTCCATCAGCCTATTGGCTAAGACTTTGACATATATTTTTAGGTCTGAATTACATAATGAAATTGGTCTGTAGTTTGGAGGTAGGGAGGGGTCTTTTCCTGGTTTCGGGATAGTCACTATAATTGCCTGTAGCATTTCTGTGGGGAATTCACCTAATCTGGCAGCTTCATTGAACAGCTTTGCTAATTTTGGGGCAAGAATCTGGGAAAAAGCCTGGTAATATTCGGCCGAGAAGCCGTCTGCTCCTGGGGATTTATGTTTAGGTAGTGCCTTAATCACTTCTAAGATTTCCTCGCTAGATATCAGCCTGTTTATGTGCTAAAGGGAGTGTTCATCTATTGCAGGTAGATGTGTCTGATGGAGGAAGGTGTTTATTTCCTCTATAGTGGGTTGATGGGTGTTAGGGTCCCGATTGAGGTTGTAGAGGGCCTCGTAGAAGTCCTTATATGTGTTGGCTATGTCTTTAGGGTTGTAGAACGTACAGTTATTTTGAGGATGTGTTATTTTTGCTATTTTGGAACGTGTCTGTCTGTGCTTTAGTTGTGCATCCATAAGTTTACTGGCTCTATTATTTTGTGAGTAGTAAGAGAGTTTCAACCTTTTAAAGTATATGTCATGGTCCTTTCTCAAGGCCTGCCACAATTCTTCGCGGCAAGCATTGAGTCGCACCAAGAGAGAGTCATTGTTACCCTTGGCTAATTTATGATCTGCTTCCAGTTCAGAGATCCACTTATATAGGGAAGAGATTAGCTGCGTTTTCTTTTTTTCCTCTCTGCAGGCTTTTTGTATTAGGGCCCCCCTGGACAATGCCTTATGCGCACATCAAACCGTCATGGGAGAACAGTCAGGGGTTTCATTTATCCTGAAATATTCCTCCAGTTTCTCCCACATTTCTGTTGCCACTTGTGGGTGAGAGAGGAGGAATGTATTATTTCACCATAAGGGCACTTGGGGCAGTTTATGGGTGTCCATAATATCTATAGTGACCGGGGCGTGGTCCGACCATGTTATATTTTGTATTGCGGCATTAGTCACTCTTTACAGTAAGTACTTATCCGTGAGGAAAAAGTCTATTCTTGAATAGCTCTTGTGTACTCCTGAGAAATATGTATAATCCCTCTCAGTGGAATGAAGGCAACGCCGAGGATCGTAAAGGTTAAAATCCCCACACACAATCAGATAACCTTGTAACATCCTTTTTGCAGTTTGGATTGTTCTGCGAATAAATTTCATAGAATGTTTGTTAGGTGCATAGAGATTTACCACTGTGTACAAGACATTATTAAGTTCTGCTATAAGGATTATAAAATGCCCCTGAGGGTCACTCAATTTGTCCCGAAGTGTAAATGCCACCGTATCCTTTACAGCTATCATCACTCCGTTATGCTTACCCGAGTCATTCGCTGTGAAAATAATTGGGAACTTGCTGTGGGTACATTTCTGTGGTTGTCCACTCGAGAAATGTGTCTCCTGAACACACAAGACATCACATTTTTGTTCCAGAGCTGTCTTCCAGAGAGATCTTTGTTTATGTGGAGAATTCAAGCCTCTAGCGTTGAAGGACATCAATCTAAGTGACATTCCATCTGAAGGTAGCATCGCGTTGCCATCTAGTGGAGGAATGTTTTAGACTCAGAGGAGAGGTCAATGCATAGGGTATGTTCAGCAATTTCATACTGTGTTTTCCGAAGAATAGAGAATTGTAGTGCAAGAAACATGAAAACATAGAAAAATAAAACCTCATAAGTTTTAGTAACTGGTAGCAGTTCTCTGCCAATAATCGTAAGAATCCGGGATAATCCCACAAACCAAATTGGGGAAAAACGTTTTTACTTAGCCGAACATCAGGCACTCCATATTACAACACACTTAGAATGTTAGGTGTGGTAGCAGGATACCGGGTAACAACCAGGGTATGGAAAGGTTATGGTCTGTTCTTTAAAGTCATTATGAATAAGTTGATAGCATAGATCACATTAAGCAGTACTGAAGGGAGGGCTAGTTGTTCCTTCTTGAGGAAGTAGACAGTCCCAGATTGCTGTGGGTGTCATCTCTAGGCAGTAATCCCCAGGTTTTTAATATTTCCAGGCCCTTTTCCAGGGACGAAATAGAGTAGGCTTCATTGTTCCATTCCAGCATTAATTTAGCCGGGAAACCCCATTTGTATAGGATTTTATGGTTTCTCAAAATTTTTGTTATGGGGATCAGATTGTAGCCTGCGACAGATCAGCATACAGTGTAACCCCCATAAATGAGTCAGGCAGGGTTTGGTTCTGTCTTGCATATCTCATTATCTGCTCCTTTATTTGATAGAAATGTATCCTTGCGATAGTGTCTCTGGGGATTTTGTCAGGCAGGTGCGGTGGTTTGGGCAGTCTGTGGGCACTGTCTATGATCACATCTGCAGGCGTGAAGGAAGGGAGAGCTGTCAGTATGAGTTTTTGCAGATATTGGCATAGTTTAACGGATTCAGGTATCCCCCTGAATTTCACATTATTTCTTTGATTTCAATCTTCTAAATCCGCAAGCTTTAGTCGCAGGGATTTGATCTCTTCCTCCATCTCAAAATGTGCATCCACTAGTTCATTGTGTGCTGAGGAGAATTCTCCCATTTTATTCTCCATGCGGTCCATTCTATTTTCTATGATAGTCAGGTCTCTGTTAGTGGTACGCATGAAAGTATTAATATCCTGTTGGATTTCTCCTCTGAGGGTCAGTAGCATGTCTTTCATGATAATGTCAGTTATAGGCATGCCTGACGTGGGGAATGCATCCAGTTTTTGGCCGTATGCCGGGGCCTGTTCCATGTCCTCCCCCTCTGTGTTAATGTCCCCATCTCCTTCCCCTGTGGGATTCAGTCTCCTTTTCTGTTTCACGGGGCTATTGGAAGTGGATGAGGGGTTGGGAATGCCTGTTTCAGGTGACTCACCGCTCCTTTGACTGCTCGCACTGAGGACTGTGTGAGGTACCTCATGATTCCCATTGTGGGCACCATCTTGGCTGTCCCTGGCCGGCACTGCTGTATAGAAATCCATCAGCTTCCTCAGCGGATCCCTGCCTTTACATTTCCCCATGGCTGCCTGCCAGTCCCCTGCACTTTGTCCTGCCAGGATTATAGTGTGTTGGCTCTGTGGTGTCGCTATGAGTAGCTCTGGAGCAGCTGGTGTGTCGGAGCTCCTGTCTCACACCGCCATCCACTCTGGCCGCCAGCTCCGCCCCAAATAATTTGAATTTAAATAGAAAATAGAATTGAATAGAATAGAAAATAACAGACTAGAAAATAATTGGGATTTCCTCACAAGGAAGGTGAGAGGGGCTGTGGGATTTTATTGGTACCAACATAAGCTTACATAGCCAATTTCTTTAAAAACATAACGTTTATTTGTATAGAAAAAACATGTTAAAAATGAAATGTACGCTCAAAAACATGAACAGTATACAAAGATGATATATATTTTATCATACGGTCTATAGCAATGTGTTTCTCAACATGTTTCGTGGGAGATACGCTTCTTCAGGAGGTTACCACAATTACTTTTGACCAGACACTGAAATGATAAAGAGACTTTAATATACAGACCAAACCAATAAATAGTTACATAAAGGGTCCTGTAAAAAGGCCCACAATGTATAAATATATAACACCTAATCTTTTGTTCAGTCACAGTGATACACAAAATCCCACAACTGACAGAATCCTGAAACATGAGTTATACAGTTCTGTTATACAACATAGTGAGTTTGAAGTAGAGAGAATTGTGTTATTTGTAGTGTATACCTTAAGACCGGTTCCATTGCACACAAGCAATTTTTGATCTGTATACCCTCTTTTATATATCTTCCTTTGTATTGCAATGTAAATGGTAAAAAATCAATAAAATATTTAAAAAAATAAAATTTCCCACAACTGCTTACCATGCATATAGAACCACAGAGGTATACTGCTGAAAGCCAAAAAGACTCCCCTGGGGCGAGCATGGGAGGGTATACTGTTATAATAATGAAATGAAATAATGTTAGCTCTATATGGTATCAACAGTGAATATAAAAATATCTACAAACTCCATATTAACCCAGAAAATAGGAATTAGCAGCATTAAAATACCCATTGAGCCGATAGCCTAAAAGCAGTGGGCATTGTTCGCTTATATAGTAATTCAATAATCCAATGTATGTACCTTGTTTAGTAGAGCAGATAAATCATTTCATTGGGTTACTAGAACCCTTTAAAAGCAGACAATTGTCTAAAGATGATATGCGGCAGCGGGAACAGCAGAGGCTAGTTGGTTAATAAGCCTCAGAGAGGGGCCCAAGGTAAAATGGAATGTAGCAGCGGTCTATATAAGAAAAGAAAGGGGGGGGGAGATATTAACCACTTGAATACAGGACGTTTATACCCCCTTCCTGCCCAGACCAATTTTCAGCTTTCAGCGCTCTCACACTTTGAATCTCAATTACTCTCTCATGCTACACTGTACCCAAACAAAATTTGTGTCATTTTTTTCACACAAATAGAGCTTTCTTTTGGTGGTATTTAAGAAGCTCTGGGTTTTTTATTTTTTGCGATATAATTGAAAAAAGTGCGAAAATTTTGAAAAAAAAACAATTTTTTTTAGTTACTGTGATAAAATTTTGCAAATAAGTAATTTTTGTCCATAAATTTTGGCCAAAACCTATACTGCTACCTATCTTTGGTAAAAATAACCCAAATTTGTGTATATTATTTGGTCAGTGTGAAAGTTATAGAGTCTACAAGCTATGGTGCAAATCATTGAAAATTGATCACACCTGATACACTGATGGCCTATCTAATTTCTTGAGGCCCTGAAATGTCAGGAAAGTACAAATACCCCCCAAATTACCCCTTTTTGAAAAGTAGATATTCCAAGGTATTTAGTAAGAGGCATGGCGAGTTTTTTGAAGTTGTACTTTTTTCCCACAATTCTTTGGAAAATTAAGAAATTATTATTTTTTTTTTTTTTTTGCACAAAAATTGTCAAAACAACAAGTTATTTCTCACACACAGCATATGCATACTTCCAATTACACCCCAAAATACATTCTGCTACTGTCCCCGAGTATGGCGATACCACATGTGTGAGACTTTTTCACAGCCTGACCACATAGAGAGGTCCAACATGCAGGGAGCACCGTCATGCATTCTAGGAGCAGAATT